>JAZHYW010056432.1:0-72161 GCA_037355805.1 Ixodes ricinus
ACAAGACGTAAAATATTTCTAGTTTAGAATACGCGATACTGCAATTATCGTTTCACAAACAAGGGACTACGTTTTCTCCTTGCGTTCCTCCGCGGGGGTGAATTTCCCGTTCCCCGGGATGCGCGGAAGCGCACGTATCTGCGCGCGCTGCAGGCCGGTCGTGCCCAGAGCCATCTCTGGTCGTGCCGGTCGCGGGCTGGCCGGCTCCTTCTATCCGCATGGCGTCGGTGGTGAACGTCGGCGTGGACGGCGTGGTGAAAGCTCATCGTTCCGCGTAAAAGCGCTATCCTTGACTGTGAATTTTCGTCGTGTGTCGCTATGATAACCCAGCACGTACTAGAAGGGAAGATCCACCTACTCGTGCGGCGATGTCGTGGCGGCACTCTCAAGACAGCAGAAACGCCCGTGCAGTCGTGTTTGTTTACTTCGACTACAGTGGTGCTTTCTAAGCATTTGTGTCCTCGAACATCGCCCGGATTCCTTATTTGGCGCATTTCATGGGTGTGCTCAAGTTCAAGGTATTACTGGCGCGTACCGTATAAAGGATGCGAATTTTCACGCGTTTTCATCACCGGAGAAAAGTGATTAGTGTTAGCAATCCTCAACGCTCGCTACGTCTATCTGATCACGAAATCATATTTCTACGTTGCTATATCGCTGCTAAGATTACATTGTCTTTTATAATCGTAGAAAAGGCGTGTGGCGATATTTGTACTATTGCAATGTCGTGTATTAGAGTCCTGATCGTCCAAGACGGCGTACTGCATCTTTTTATTTTCTTTTTTTCATCCACTGTACCCTGCAAGCCTAGTCAAGAAAAAAATATTAATAAAGCTTTAGGCTATAGAAAACTGTCTGTCTATATTCTGTTACGGCATTGAGTAGCAGTGCGTCCCCTTTTAGTGGGGCCGCTGAAACAGCTGATGGCGGCGTATAGAAGCGGTCGCCGTGCTGACGACCCGCTGCGCTTGTTGTAGTGGTTGCAGGTGTGTGTACGCGCGGCGCAGAGCGGTCGTTCCGGTCGCAACGGACGCAGTCGTAGGTACGCGCTCGTTGCACATGTCTGAACCAGCCTTCCCCCGTCCTCTCGAGGCGAAAGTCAACGTGGCGACATCGCTTGACATCACGTACCAGAGGTAACGCTGCGATGTCAAACGTTGGTTTGGTTACGACTTGCCCAAACCGCAAATCGAGGAACGCCCGAAAAGGTCTGCGTTTCGTCGTCCTCGGAACCCGAACATGACTCCGAAGCGCTGCTATCGTCCACATCGCACGTCGGAGTGGCGTCATAGGAAATCATCCCCAGGTCGGCTGTCCGCCGAAGAATTTCAACCTCTAACGGCGTCAGGTCCTCGAGCGTAGAGAACTCCGCCATGATCGAAGCTCGAATGACAAAGAGGTTCGGCCGATGCGGCTACCTCGGGATCACTGCGCGACGGAACGTCGTCCAACGCCATTGGCCCGAGATCCTTTTGATAAGCGTGCGAGGACCAATGAGACTGGTTTCGTTTTCGGATGGATCCGAGGTTTGGCGGCCTTCAATTACATTTTTATTAAATAAATAATCACCGTATGACTATACTTTTTGGTTTTTAGGGATACTTAGGGCGTCTAAATTCAGCTGTCATCATCAAAACACAAACTCAAAAACCACTTGAGTGCCCCTTTAAGAACGAACCCGTACAACGCGCGTAGCACTTCCACTCGTTTGCCTCATCGCCGCCATTTTTCAAACTGGAATAGTCTCGCGCTCTCCCGTGCGCGACGAGAGCAACGAGAGTGGCACACAGGGGACCGCTACGTACGCTCGCAAAAATAAAAAAATCGATAGCGAGCGTACGTACGCATAGCTCGCTGCAGTACGTATGTATGGCTCATGCACAGTGTGGAGGACGCAGCGTTAACGCTAACGTAGGGGGCGCGTTTGCCCCTATTCGCGACTCCAACTAACTATAGGTGGCGCCACTCATTTTCCAAAATGGCGGTTATAGTGAGGGTTGGAGATGCGTGCCGCTGCTGAGCCCCTCTAGTGTGCTCGCTTCACTGAGCGACACAAATTATTTCTTGTAATACGAGGAAGCTAGGGTGTTATGAGCGCAGGTCACCTCTTTACCCTGAAAACAAGAACGGTGTTTCGCGTAATATTTACGCAAGGCTGCGTGTTTTAATTCTGGAGTGAAACCGAAACTAACCTCTATTTTGGATTTAATTTCTCGGTATAGGTCTTAATTTCGGATTCTTTCATACCTCAATGTGTGTCTCACATCGTAGTTATTTAGTTAGGGAAGTTGTTCGCGGAAACTTTATTTTGTGACATACATGTTCGATCCAGGTTGATATTTGTAGTTGTTGAAAAAAAATCGGTGCTGATATTTGTGCGTTCTCGCTGCCTTTTCTCGCTCAGATAATTGTCATGGGAAATAATGAACTGTGGGCCTTTTAATGGGTTTTTGGGTATTTAGATGATTAATTGGTTTAAGATTATTCCCAGCACAAGAATAAGAGAATAATTTCAATTTTCACAATATGTCCACAAAACGTATAAATAATTAAACGCTGTTCTCACGGCAACAACCCAAAGACGGAATCCGAGTCAGACAGCTGAAGTGTGTGTGTGTTTCTTATAGCAACTCGTGACGCATTCGACCTTATATTACACCCAGTGTTTGACTGTTTGTCTATCTTTATAACGATGTCAGAGTTTTTCATATGCTAAAGAGAAAACAAAATTATACCTTTCTGGAAAGTCTATTATGGTTAAATGGCGTGTTTTCGTGATCTTGGCGTTAATTGGGAAGATACATTGCCGCGATTGGTATAAATAATAATATTATTAAAATTCGGACATTTTAATACGTAATTTTGCAAGTTCTAATATAATGTTTTGCGTATAATCTAATTTCAAACGCTCGAAAAAATATGACAACCAAAAGTGCGCTAATTATCATCACTTTTACCAATTGCAGCATTTTTAATTACCAAGTAATAAAATAAAAATAGTCTAAAATCAATGAAAACATTCTAGCTAATGTGAGAAATCCATGTAAAATTACATTAATTGTGGTTAAAGTATATTTTTTTATCAAAGTCGCGACTTTTGACAATCGGCAAAACGTAAATCGCCACCAATATCCTTCCAAACCAAAAGCCCAAAATATATAAAAAAATTAATTACCAATCTTTTTATGACATTCAGTTACTTTCATTTTTACGCTCCGTCGTTTTGCCAATTTCAGCCTTTCCAGTTCGAAGGAACGCCTACTTGCTTGGCCTCGAGACGTATCGTACGTGTAATGTCTGAATTTTATATGCCCCTCTGCGTGAGTAATTGAATTTATGCTGCTCCAATCGCATTCTAGCGTAAACGCTGCTTTCGTTGGCAACATTGAAGCTCTGACGTCACAAAACACAAAGCAAGCATTTTTGTCTGCCTCAGCGTGCTTCGTTTTTGTTGTTGTGCTCGACGTGTTTCGTAGTTGGATGAGATTTTGTTGCGCGGTTGGGTGCCACAACCACCGGGCAGCACATGCGAGCCAAGACATGACGTTCCACGCTTTTCCGCGAGACGTGCAGTGACGATCGAAGTCGATCGTCGCCGTGCGTAGGGACTAGGTTCCCGTCAACACCGAGATCCCGCTTATGCAGCAATCATCTCACAGAAGAGAGCTACGAGCTGAGCTCTAAGCGGACAGAAGGTTCGTAAGCTGAGGTGTGATGCTGTGCAAACGATATTAAACTACGTCCATCCACCCCTCGCCCAAATCGGATCAATCAATTTGATTATGCAGCGAAACCGAAACCAGCAGCTAGGCCATCTGGAAACGATACCAGACGTCGTATTTAGCACGCGTGCAGCCAGATTCTGTTTGACCCGCCTGTGAAAATGGAGCGTGACTACGATTCACCAAGCTCGTCAAGTCAAGTGACGACATACATTTGAACGATTCGCCGTTTGTCTTCGACCCGCGGACATCGCCTCTGAGGGAACGACCCGCAGCCTCACCACCGATCCAGTGGATCCGCCGCTGACATGTGTACCCAGATGCCGCTTCGTGTACTTAGGTGCCGCTTCAGAGGCGAAAGCTGCATCCTTTGCTTTGCAAGCGCCCCTAGTTCGATAGGTGGCCGTCACAGTTGTGTTTGCGCGAAACGACATACGTTTGCTCGAAGCTTATGGCTGTCTGTGAGTAATTTCCTGCTAAAAGGCGTGACTTTTTTGCACATGCTTGGGAACTGCATTAAAAGAACCGTATTTAAGTAGGGTACAGCCTAGGAGACTATATAATTCGAAACAAAGTACAAGACATCCATCGACCAACGCTTGTTATCCCGACCATCCGACAAACCTTTGCGTTTTGTGACGTCACGCAGCACCTACGGATGTCAGCCATTGACACTGGCGAAATTCGGGGTGCAGTTTCGTACATAGGCTCATGAAAGGTTTAATTAAGAACGGGAGATCATATATCAAAATAAAAATGACGTTTGTCTACATGAAGGCTCCCTCAACGTAACGAGCGCAAGAACTTAAGTACTTCCGGTTTCGACCGGACAATCCCTTTAATGTTGCTGTAAAGGTAGAAGAAGCGGAGTCAGTGAACTGATGTGATCAACTACAACGCCTAGAAGGTGCTGTGTGAGGACTGTCCCGGTATTTCAGCAACTGAACGAAGAGATCACACTGCATGCATTTCCGAGAGACTACATCGGCCGCATGGGCACCTAGTAAACAAGTTCTACCCATGTTATAGACAAAATACATACTTTGTGCTCGACGTTTACTTGTACTTTGTACACAAACCAGTTCGTATTCTTTAGACGGCAGGCATCTTTAGCCTCGGAGAGTATCCGATGATTCAACGACCTCGGTGTCTGAACCTTCAGCAATGCGATCGGGCGTGTCGTATGCTAGCAATCCTAATTTCTGCGAGCGTTCTGAAATTTTTTTTTCAAAACTTGATAGCTTGTTTTGCGCTTAGTATAGCTCTGTATGATCGGACTGATGGCATGCACTCGTACACTGGCTTGTACTCGCAACGCTTTCATCATTGACGTCCATCACGTCGATTCACTGACTCTTCGTCCTCAAATTTTACAGCACGCAAACTAACCAACGGTTCAGCGGTAAAGAGCTAGCGGAACTGAAACTTCGTTTTCTACAATCGCTCGTACGAAAAGCAGAATAAAACAAAAAATCTTAGGCACGGTCGCGGAGAGCACGAGGAGTGAAACTCACGTGACTTCCGGTAAACTCACTTTTAGTGACGTAGATCGATGCCTCCCTTCTGACCGCCCCGACACCTTGCGGTACACTGTTACGTCACAGTGCACGGCGGGAACTTTAAATTGGGACTCGTATTTCTATTTTTTATTAAAAAAAAACTACGCAACTCTATAGTGAAACAATTTTTTTGTGATGTCCTGATATGCCATTTCAACGCCTAGCATGAAAAAAATAATAATTTTTTTGGCGTGTCAGAGACCCTTTAAGAGGTCGGTGAAATGCATGGGCTTCGGGCCGAAGGAGAATAAGAGGCAGGCTTTTCATCTAATCTACGTGCTTGTTAGTCCAATTAATCGCTTACCTTTCTGCTGAACCCCACTGTGTAGATGAAAAACTTGTCTTTATTCTCCTTATTGGCCCGAGCCCTTGCTGTTCCTTGTCCATCATCTTAAAGAAGGGATTGTCCGGTCGAAACCGGAAGTACTTAAGTTCTTGCGCTCGTTACGTTGAGGGAGCGCTTCATGTGAACCGAAGGAAAAAACGTCATTTTAATGTCAGTGGCATACGCTAACTGGATACTTCACGCGCTTTCGTCTATGTATCTATCTATCTATCTATCTATATATCTGTCTGGCTGTCTAACCTCTTACGCCGCGGGTCGATAAATAAATAAAAAAGACCGGCGCCGGCTGGAGATTTCGAGCACGTTGACCCTTTGATCCCAGCGAGGCGGACGCGCTAACCACAGAGCTATAGAAAGGCGAGTCATTCACCGCACTCCTAAACGTTTTGTTTGTATCTTTACCATAGGACGCGCTCTGACGTGCCTCCGCACCTACCGGCGTGCGCGTGCGTTCCTACATGCACGGGGAGCTAGCTCACTGCCTCTCCCCGCGCTCACCCTCTCCCTCTAGCTCACCCTCTCCTGCGCTCGGGGAGACCTCTGGCTCAGCCTCACGAGGCGGAATGAGCCCTCTCGATGCATGGAACGCGCACGCACCGGTAACTGTGACAGCGCTGTAAGCGCGTCCCCACAACAAGTGAAAATATAAACAGCCGTTCAGAGTACCGTTGGTTAAGAGACAGCTGAGACACTTGAGATGTCTGGATTTGGTTTACCATTTTTGAGTGTTTGTTGCGTATGGCGCGTGCTTTGCTCGCCTTCTAAAGTGACGCAAACACTTTACGTGCTGGGCTGCGGGGGAGACCGTGCGCAGGGCTGTGAAAAGTGCTCAACAAATTTGAGAATCGCCTCCAAAGAGTGGGCTGGCGTGCCAATAAGTGTGCCGGCCACCTGACGAACGCGCATAACTCCGCACCGTTTGATGCTATTCGCATTAGCGTAGATAATCATTCCCAAAGGATGGGTTTCTGCTGATTTTTATTTTGATATATGCGTCTCCCCGTTCTTAATTAAACCTTTCGCGAGCCTATGTACGAAACTGCACCCCGAATTTTCGCCAGTGTCAATGGCGCTGGCATCCGTAAGGTGCTGCGTGACGTCACAAAGCGCAAAGGTTTGTCGGATGGTCGGGATAACAAGCGTTGGATCGATGGATGTCTTGTGCTTTGTTTCAGATTATATAGTCTCCTGAAGGCTGTACCATGCTTAAATGCGGTTCTTTTAATGCAGTTCCCGGACATGTCTGCAAAGAAAAGTCGCATACGCCTTGATGTGCTCACAGACAGCCATAGCTCGAACAGAGCGTATGTCGTCTGGCGCAGGCACTGGCCTGTGACGGCCGCCTATCGAACTAAAGGCGCTTGCAAAGCAAAGGATGCGGCTTTCGCCTCGAAGCGGCACGCTAAGCCGCAGGCGGCATCTGCAGGCTACGCTTGTCAGACGGCGGATCACTGGATCAGTGGTGAAGGCTGCGGAGTCGGTCCCTGAGGCGATGTCGCACGAGTCGAAGACAGACAGCGAATCGTTCAGATAATGTCGTCGCCTGACTTGCCTGCGCTCCAATTTCACGGGCGGGTCAGAACAGAATCTGGCTGCACGCGTGCCAAATGCGAAACGTCTGGTATCGTTTCCAGATGAGCTCTAAGCTCTTCGGTTTTCGGTTTCGCTGCATAATCAAATTGATTGATCCGATTTGGAGGCGAAGAGACGGATGGACGTAGTTTGATATCGTTTGCGCAGCATCGCACCTCAGCTTACGCAGGCCTTCTGTCAGCGTACGGCTCATGTCAATGCTTCTGTGAGACGATTAGCTGCGCAAGCGGGATCTCGGTGTTGACGAGTTCTAAGTCCCCGCTGCGGCGACTGATCGACTTCAGGTCGTCGCCGCGTCTCGCGGAAAAGCGTGGGACGTCATGTCTTGGCTCGCATGTGCTGCCCGGTGGTTGTGACACCCGACCCGCGCAAAAATCTCATCCAACTACGAAACACGTCGACACAACAACAAAAACGAAGCACGCTGAGAAGACTGGAAATGCTTGCTTTGTGTTCTGTGACGTCGAGAGCTTCGATGTTGCCACTTGAAAGCAGCGTTTACGCTAGAATGCGGTGGTGCAGCATAATTCAATTGCTCACACTGCAGAGGGCATATAAATTCGGACGTTGCGTTTTCGATACGTCTCGGAGAACATTAACTATGATATTCCAACTGTTTTTCTCGAGTGCAAAATCTGACGAGACGGAATCCCTTTAAGCGATGAAGAGGCAAATAAAAATAGGCCTTGTCTGCTTCGATCGCTCGTGGAGAGCGCGGGGAATAATGCTCGCTATTAAAAAACAAATATTACACGCGCTCGCGGTAAGCACGAGGAGGGATACAACTCACGTGACTTCCGGCGGTTGCCCTGCCTTCCCGACCGCCCCGACACCTTTGCGGTACACTGTTACGTCTACCCAGTGCGCTGGCGGGAACTTTGAATTGTGCCCTCGTGGTTCTATTTTTGCCATAAAAGCACCGCACCAGCTCTGCGGTGAAACGGTATTTTTGTGATGTCTGACAATGCCATTTCAACACCTAGCATGAAAAAAATATTTTTTTGGCGTGTCGGGGGTTTACCCAAGCGCGAATGGAGTGCTTTGACGCGTCATCTTTCGTTGCGATATTGCTCGCGGACACCGGCGGCTGCTGGCTCGATGGAAAGAGCGTACGCACCGCCAGCCTGGACACTAAATTCGCCCGGATTTCCGGTATCGCACCACAGATCAACTGGACGCATGAGAGTCGCGGCGGCTATGCCGCCGGGGCCACGTGATGTGACGTTACTTGACTGGCAAGTCTGTGGACCTGCTGATGTCGCGTGACCACGTGACAGCATGATTTATCACAGCACCATTCAAAACACCGCAAAAAGCCACAATTTTTTAAACATTACAATTCGGTATTTGACAATTTGATCAATACATAAAAATAGAGCTGCTGCCATTTTATTTCCTCAAACATGCGGTCTCGCAAAAAAATACCGTAGAACCATTTTGAACCGGTTACCGTTATATTTCTTTTCGGTTCAGTTCGGTTCAGTTCCAAAATGGCGGCGAAGATTTCGGTTCAGTTTCAGTTCCGGTTCGGCTAAAAATAACGGTTCAGTTCCGGTTTTTCGGTTCGGTTCCGGTTCCGGTTCGACCTCTCTGCCTCTAAGCACTACCTTTGAGGCGGAAAAATGAGACGTTCGGCCGCCTTGTTTATTTTTGCGGTAAAAAAAAACTCCATAAATTTTTTTGTGACGCCTGTTATATATATATATATATATATATATATATATATATATATATGATGTCGGGGAAGACAGAAGCTCAACGACCGGTCTCAGTGATGTTTTATATTCGAACTGGCCCGCGGTGGCAGCGCGGGCCACGCGACTATCGGTGATGGCGATGATGGTGGAGATATGATGATGCCCGATGACGACGATGAGGGTCTTCATCACATTACCCCCCTCCTCGGGGGGGGGGGGAAGAACGTGGGGAGGAGAGAGCTATTGCAGAGGTGGGTGGTACAGTTTCAATCGGTTCACGTGTGGAACTTCCGCTGGTCGACGGCGGCCATCGGAGGAGGAAGAAGTGGGCTCGGCGAGGTACGAGACAGGGGATGTTTTCTCGGTGATCCGGTAGGGACCAATGTACTTGTGGAGAAACTTGTCCACTCGGCCAGGTTGTCGGGCTGGAGTCCAAACCCACACGAGGTCACCAGGGGAGTAACAAGTGTTCGTGTGGTGCTTGTCGTAGTGGTCCTTGGTGACCTGTTGATGCCGCGACGTGCGGAGCTACGCGCGAGCTGGCGGCACCTTGTGCCGCCAGCTCGCGGGGGTCTTCATCACAATATATATATATATATATATATATATATATATATATATATATATATAAACAGGGAAAATAAAACCGAAAGTAAGCGAAATACTACGCGCAGAAAAAAATCGAGCCATTTTGCGATGGATATTTGAAATTGGATCAAAGTACGAGGTTTGCCGGACGAGCCTTGACTTCTAGAGACAACCGTGCTGAATAAATGTCTGGAGGAAGCCCGAGAAGTCGATATGGCGGAGATAGCTTCAGCTGCCGATGGCTCGCGGGAAAATTGACTTAGGAGTAGACCGGTTCGTTTAACAATCCGACTCTGCCGGGCACGATCGCTCGTCTATTCGCTTGTTTGTTTGACTACGCTTGTCCCTATCTGAGCACCCATCGCGAGAGGAACTACGGCGTCAAGTACGCCCCATCCTGCGCCGAAGACCAGCTGCGCTGCGTAAACACGCTTGAGTATGTTTGTTCAAGACAGGCTAGCTCTTTTCTTGGCTAGAACCACGTTTCCTCGAGGAACGCGAGGGATTTTTTTTCTTGTAATTTGTAGTTTTCAGAAATGACATTTGTATTCCTCGAAGGTGGTTGTTGTTTTTACTATAATGGCAAAAACATAACAACGTGCTAGCATTTTTTTTGCTGAATGTGACTTGTGCATTTGTTGTGAAGGCAGCCGCTATGCTGGTTTCTCGAGAACCACCGAACACTGTACACAATTCCAATATTTCCAAGTCCTCAGCCCAGCGTTCGATCTCCTCATCCCAGCACGCGCATGTTCGTTGATTCGGAAAGCGAGCAAATCAGACACCATACGCACGACACTCAAAATGAAACGGGCAAGGAGCCCTTTTTGGAAAGGTCTATTCACTGGACGGCATATTTGAGGGCAATGTTTAGAGTGCATACACTGAACAAGCTCACATTATTAGCCTGCTAAGACCTTCAATCTTGATGGTGCAGAATAAACGTTGCAAAAGAACTGCTGAAGCTCGCCGTCAGCACGCGCTCAGCAGTCGCGCACACCACTACGGCCGCCAGTGAACGTGCCCAAGCATCAAGGAAAATGCAGAAAATGGTGTTCCACGCGCTCACGTGCTGGCCTCAGCAGTAGTAACTTTTCTAAAGCAGATACCTAAAACAAATGGAATCTTGCACGCGCGTTCGTCAACGCTTTATTTCGGTTATTTACTTCGAATCTTTTATACGGGGAAGGCGGGCGCGTGTGGCGCGTGGAACACCAATCCCCGCACGCTCACTTGATGCTTGGGTGATATAGACCCTTTTCAAAAGTCAGAGTCACCTTGTGGCAGTCCCAAGAGCCTCAATATTGCCGCTCTAATGGCGGTGATAGGAGATCGTGCTCTGCTAAATCAAGCACCCTCGATTTCGTGAGTCGAAGGTGACGTAAAAGAACCAACACCTTTTGCCCTTTCTGCTCTATGCATTCGAAGACGTTCGCATTTTCTGGTGTGGAGATGCTGTGTAGTGCCGCCATTAGAGCGTCGTTTGCCACGCGTTTGGCTCTGTACAGAGTTGGGTAGACTGACTTTCGGGAAGGGTCTATTGCAGCAGGTCTATACACGTTCCCATGAAGTTCCTGCGCGCTGCCATTTTGAGCGATGCTGGCGCCGCGTGACTTTTCCGCCATGCTGGGTGGCGCCAAACCATCATTAAAGGGGCGATGCAACAATTTTGTGTACTTTGCGCAAATACCGCTTAGAACGGATCCCTGACGTTGATGACCTATGAAACACGCGTTCGTTTTTAACCCCACGCAATAGAAGTCCCAGAAACAAATTAAAGAAAAACGGGCAGCGTTCACCCCCTCAACTCGCAGCCAGAACAAGCGGCCACGTGACCTGGAATGGATTATATGCCGCCAATGTTGAGTCACAGCCACGCGCTGGGGTTGGCAAAGCACAGGACACGCGCTGAGTTCCAGACATTGTTATGGCTCGGCTATTGTCATCGTTGAAGCGATTGGACACGGGCCACTTATCCGAATGCTTCTCGAGCTAGTAATTATCACGAGCCCAAATCGAGTGCCCACGCAATGCTCGGGTCCAATATATGAACCGCATTCAAATATCGTCGCTTGGGTGCACTGTGATCCCCACGTAACGTCATCAAATTTTGCAAAGAAAGATTGAATGAAAATGATCGCTTTTGTCGCTTGAAATTTCACCGCAACAAAGGAGTTTCTTGGCCAGTGGCGTTGCGTGCGAGTATCCTTGAGTCCCACCAGTGCCAGTAAGCTCGTGTAAAAGTGAAAAACATTCCAACTGAATATCGTTGCACAGCTCCTTTGAGGTGCGAGATGACAAGATGGCGACGTCTGGTGTGTCGCCGACAGGCGAAGATTAGAGACGCACCGTTTCGAAACGCCGGATTAGGTATACACACAGAATCGTAGCATCAAATATTGTAGGACGGGGCATGCTTAAGGGTTGGAGCTGACTTTCTAACGATCGCAGCCTCGGTTCCAGCAAGTCGTGGAAGCCCGAGCTGACGACGCAGCCATCGTTGATGCAACGGCGATGCAGGTTCTGGCGCGTTGTAATGAGAATGTTGAAACTTTAATTTTTTTTTTTCAAATTTTTCGATTTGGTGTGTGGTTTCGGTATTTTATTTATTTCTTCGTGCTCTTTCGCGGTCAATGACACCTGTATGTTTTATAATTTCTTTTTTATTTCTTTCTGTGTTCGGTGGGGTGCGCTTCAGCAAGAGACGTTTGACAACATTCTACTTGACGAGCAGCAGAACGTTCTGGCTGGAAGTAGGTCCGGCTCACCTCGGCGAGCGGTTCGAGGTTAAGCCGGGATCCGACTTGCAAAGGTGTACACTCTTGGACAACTTTCTGTGGCCACGCAGTCAAAGCTATAGGCGGATGGGCGCTCGAGCACATTGAACACCGATCAAAGCTGTGCACGAGCACTCTTTACTTCAGTTTTGCAGGAGAGGATCATGTGCGTCTCATTTTGAGCGATACAGGTACGGCTGGCACCGCGTAATGTTTTCGTCATGTTGGAGTGTTCCAGGGGCACGCCATTGGGGTGCACTAATGTCGATCTAACCAGAAAATGCAGTAGTTATGAGGAAAGCTGCGACGTGTGGGCATGTGAAAAAAAAAAAAAGACGCTGGCGTGGCAACGTCTACAAAGGGCATGCGACGTGCACCTTGGTACCGGAACTATTCGCCTTTTCGGGAGAACGCTGGTTGGCGGCAATGGGAAGGAAGGGGGAAGAAGCTTCTGCCTTATTCCGATATGCGCTTTGTAATTTTAGTAGATATTTTTATAGTTTTTTGTTCGTTACTGGTTCGGGTATTTTATTTAATTGTTCATGCTCTCTCTCGGTGGAAGACAGACACCTGTATGCTATGTTTTATAAATATATCAGAAAGAATCCGTCGACGCTCAGTGGTGCCTACTTCAACAAGAGACACCTGGCAACGTTGTACGACAGGCAGCGAACGTCCTGGTTGGAGAGTAGGTATCCATCTCACCCACGGTAGAAGAAACACATTTAGGGATGACTCTGGCCGCTCTTCCCGCGGGGAGCGAGCGACCAGATCGTGTTCGGAGCTAGCCTCGAACCAGGAGTAGTTAGTTCCGCGCCGCCGCGGAGGGCGCTGAGGTATGAGGTCCCTCCTCGGCGGCCACGGTGTCGGCGGCGTAGCGTGCTCGCCTTTTTCGCGGTGTGGTGGTGTGGTGGTGGTGTGCGGCCAGTGGCTGGCCTCGTGTTTTGCTTTGGTGCTGTGTCGATCACAGGTGCCACCATCGTGCACGAAGGTGAGCCTTAACCCGAAGAAGAAGAAGGAAGAAGAACACAGATTTACGGACTCTGGCGACTTGGTGGCGGCGTGGCGGCGGTGAGGTACAACAAGAAGCGGTGAGCGAGGGAATGCGGGACCACCGCTGGGAGAAACAACCGGAGCGGTCGGTTTGGGAGGGACCCGATACTTGGGCGCCATCTATCCCCGTGCGAGTGAAGCGCTCGGTGCGCCGAACATAATGTGGTCGCCGCGTCGGACAGAGAGTCATCACCTAAAAGTTTCTTGCACCGTGCCCTCACCTCACCTCGGCGCGCGGTTCGACGTTAAGCCGGAATATTCCACTGGCAAAGGTGGCGGCCATAGCTGAGTGCGTAACGGCTCAGAGCGTGCTGACAGCGAGCTTTCATGGTGCTTTTGCATCGTGCATTCCACACCATTGAGATTGCCGGTCTTGGGAACCTATAAGTGTGAGTTCGTTCTGAGCATTCCATAATGAACAGTACACTCAAAAATGGCGTCCAGTGAATTTTGAGCGATGCTGGCACTGGCTGGCACCGCGTAACGTCCTTGCCCTGTTGAAGTGTTCTAGGGGCAGGTCACACTGTGGTGCTGTCCCCTGCTATTGGCGAGGAGATCAAACTATAGGGAGGAGCTATGTCCCAGCTTGTTGTCTCCGAAACGTTTGTGTTTACCAATACAAGGCCTGTGCACAGGATTCTATACATCATCCTTCTCGATTGAGCTCAAGGCGAAACATTCGTCACGACTCGTGCCCAATATTTCCTCGCGGTCACTCGATAAAGATGAAGTCAAAAGAATCACGAGTGGTGCGTCCGCGTTTGGCTTCACTTATTCAATACGGGCCCCGGTCGAACGCGGACGCAACCTTCGGCTACGTGGGCCGAGCGATGCGTGAAAACACAAACAAGTCATCTGTGTTGTTGCTGTTCCCATCGGCGTAGTTCTCAATTTAGCCGCTAGGCGTGCAACGGCCAATTGGACCTTCTTTCGTAGTGTCTGCTCTTTTCACTCAGCTTTGGGTAACGTTGTGGCGACTTTATGCTGCCGGGCCTCTCGGCAAGCTGTTGCATATTTCAGCATCTTCAGCTCGCAGGTGTAAACGATAACCGATAATGCTGATTCTCTCCCTTGGGGCACGGCCGCCTCCCAATAAAAATGGCTGAGGAAGCAGCAGCCGAAGGGGACCTAATAGTCATCGAGGGGGTGAGAACGACGGGAAAGAGCCTCGAGCGCGAGCTTCTTACTTTCGACAACGCTTCGTCGTCTCGTGCTCCTCGAGCGCACTCGCGATGCCCAAGCACGGCGGGAGACACGGAGCGCTCGATGGAAACCGGGCGTTCAAAAGAGTCACGCTACCGTTCTTATTCTGTCAGTGATCATTGTTAAAAAAATTATACTTTAGTGGAAATACACGAGTTGCTACCACGTCTTTCCGTAAAGCCTTTGACCAGGAGTGTATTTATAAGTCAGACGTGGAGAGAAGTTTGCTCGGGAAAGGGGGTTTGCAGAGAGATCTGAGGTTAGGGAGCGACTTAATGTCACGAACGAATGTGACGTCAAGGAAAACGTTAATGGGCCGAGAAACCAAGGGAGAGAAGGATTCAAGAAAGGTCATCAGAACGCCGAGCTCCAATTCGAAATGATTAGGGGTAGACCTAAAGCTAACTGCCTTTTTCTACACTGCAGTCGTCGAACAGATTAGAATATGAAAGCCAAACACCGGACGCCGGCGTTCTGCGCTCCATCAAATTGAACGAGTGCAGTGGAGACAAAGGCTGCTAGCTTTAGGTCAACTCACTAATCATTCCAACGAGAGCTCGACATCCAGGCGTCCGCGCGCGCTCGCATTGCCATTCCACCAACAACAAAACATTGTGACTTGAAAGATCAGTAAAAATAAATGTACACCACCATATATATTAAACAGCTCTCTGCTTTTATAATCATATTCAGACACTTCGACCTTTATCCAGGCTTTTAAAGCGTATAAAAACATGCATCGGTCACGTGAATGATGCATTTTACTTTACAGGATGGGCGATAAGAAACCCTCATGCAAGAACACAGACCTCTTTATCGTTTTCATGCCGCTTCGCAATTTCAGTTGGTTTTTTCGCAATACACGATGATTAAAGTAGCTTTTATTGTTTTTTTAATTAATTACTGATGCGATCATTTAAAATAATCCCCGAAGCCGTCAAAAATAACCAAAGAAAGCTGGACTTAACACATCGATTGATTTTTGCGTCTGTTAAACCTATCGACGACACTGTTGAGGATCGGTGGTCAAGATCGGTGACCCCTGAACCTCTTGGTCGACTGAGTTATTGAAATTGTTGAAGCGTGACGCGTAAGGAATCCGGTCTGGCGAAAGTTCATTGGCTGCCACCCCGCGAGCCGTGAAAGATTGATGGAGAGCGTTCAAAGACCGTCCTGTGGCGTCCCCACGAGACTCTAGAGCCGCGATACGGTTTTCTGTGATAGCTGCCGTGGTGGCAGTGTCACCTCTCGGACAAATGAAGCGTTCAATTCGCTGTGAAAACGAACTCAATAACGCTGCTCAAAGGGGTTCATAAACAGATGTAATAATGTTGGCTACAAAAGGCGAGCAATGTGCTCCAAGATACTCCTCTGGTGCATCGCAATGCAAGGAGGGGCGCACAAATCAAGGGGAAACACGGAGAGCGTGCAGGGAGCACTCGTCGTCATTGCTCGAGGGTAAGCAAAAACAGGTGTGTGAGTATTTAGGGGTAAAGAAATTCACCAGGTGCGCAAGAAGCAGATGAACTTACACGCCGTATACACATTAGAGAGTGTCTCTGATCTTCATAATATTCACACTGTCACTGGTGTTTTTTTTTTCAGTAGATATAAAAAAAAGAAATTGAAAGAAAGGGGAGGAGGTATAGTCTTAACTCCTGAAAATATTCTGGTAGACATTTTCTTGTTCCTTACACTATGCCTCGGTGTGAATTGGTGTAGCATATAGCGCCGGAATCAGATGGTAGAAAACCAAAAGGACAGCGGCAGTAGGGTTAAGAAACATGGACCATTGGCCGGCACAAAAATATCTGCGTGGGACAAAAACAAAAACAAAACGCCCTCTAACTACTTTAAAGAATCAAAACTCATAACGCGTGATGACTTTCGCGTGGTTACAGTATTTATAAAGTTGTACGAGCCAAGAATCCGTATTTTCTAGGTTCCAGTAGCTTTGCAAGGAAGACCCTAAGGTGAAGCTTTGAATGTTCTCAAAATCATTGAGAATGTCACAATCGCAGACGTAAGCGAAGTGTTTTAATCATACCGTCAGGAAAAGCAATAATGCATACGAAATGACACGATCAAAAAATAATTATAAAAAAGACATGTGACATCATTACAAGTGTCGCTACCCTTCAAAGGTGGGCGTTTTATCATTCTTCGAAATAGGAACATATGTTTTAAAACCTATACGTTTAAAAACTCTTCCGCCATTAATTATCACATTGCTTCGGGCTTTGAGAGGCAGTTCTTGTATCGACGTATTTTCGCCGGACCTCTGTTAAACGCCACCACAAAAAGCTTCGCCTTTAATTGTGGAACGTGATAGCGTTATCGTGCCCCGTTCATCATCGGCCATCTCAATCGCTTCTCGTGCTCTTCCTGCCAGTGAGCAGGAAGTGCGGCGGACATGGCCGGATTCTACTTCCGGCCGTTTACGCAAACGGAGCAGAATGTCCAGCTCCGTCGGAGCGGCGATAACGGCTCAGTCGGGCCGTGGCGATAACGTACCTTCTGCTAAGTCGGACTATTCTGTTCATCTGCCACCACCGCCAACTGAACCAACTGTCTTAAATTCTGTGTTTCTTCACGTGGACATTAGAAGCCGTCCGTACCTAGTCGAAGACTTCCACGACGCATTGAGCCAAGCGGGACTGCTGGCCGACGTGCTTTCTCTGGGCTCGTACCAGATGAACAACGTGTGGCTTACGACATTCAAAAACAACGAGAGCAAGAGAAAGCTGGTCGAAGCCCGGGAAATCCTTGTGAAGGAAGGACGCTGCCGTGTGTTCGACCCGAACGGCCAGGATATACGTCTGAAAATCCACTGGTTGCCCTACCACCTTCCTGGTATGTCACGTAAGACTCTGGCGCTATATGGGAACGTGACCGAAGTGTCGAGAGAGAAGTGGCGCGTACCAGGGTGTGAGGCCATCGAGTCGAACACACGAGCAGTTCTCATCACCATGAAGGCATATGCGTCACCATGGGGGACCTACCGCATCAGGCGCAGATTGCTCGCGGAATGGTGCTGGTGGGTGGCACCTGTCCGTGCCCCACTCTGCCTCAGAGGCGACCGTACCAGTCACATTCGGCGCGAAGGCTCGTTGCACCCAGTGTCGTCGGTTTGGTCACGTGGCTAGCCAGTCTAGTGAGAACCTACGCGGCAGTCGCCGGGCCCGTAGGCGATGAAGACGCGGCGGAGTTATGCATGGAAGCTACAGAGGCTGCTGAGACTGAGGCCAGCGAGGACGTGGTCTTTGAGAAGACGCCAAGTGTGACAAATGTGATGCCGGAAGCAGTAATCGATGATAATAATAGCCAAACCGGAGCGGCGACTCCATGAGCTTAGCTAACCCAGAGAGAGCGGGCGACACAGTTTCTTCAAAGCTTCAGCGCAGAAGACATTTGTAGCGTCTGCGTCGGTGCCAGCAGGTCGCATATGCGATGCAAGCATCTCACAACGAGCAGCAATGCTGGAAGGCTGTGACGCAGGCATGCAGAGCGCTTTCCGCTTCGTCACGCAGCCACTGCACACCCTGGCTTGTCTTGGCGTTTGCATGCCATGCACTTTTACGATCGAGAAGCAGCTTGGAGTAAAGTTCCTTGATATTTTTTTACAAGTAACAACAACCAATACAAATGATAGAGCACATTCCGCTGGAACAAATTGGTGGCATTCAGTTCAAACCTCTGCTGTGCGCCGCCATTCGCTTCCTAAAACTTGCACCGTCACGCAGTCGGCGCTTCATAGAATGTCGCTACTTGTAGGAAGCTCTTATCTAGGGACTTTAGCTTGCAGGCGTGCTCTAAATTGGATGTTTGCCAAGGTTCCCTAAACACGTGATCATACACTGTCTGTCCGGCAGCTGGTCAGGTCGACAGAGGCTGCTATCTGCACCGTAGCGATGTAATCTCCACTCGTCTTTCGACTTAATCGGTAGGATGCTACTCGCGGTGTCTTTCATCGGTGACATATTGAGACTTCTCAAACCAGTCTTTTTGGACAAGTTTTACAGTTCCGAGTGTGTTAATTTAAGGACTCAATGCCTCGGACTTATTTTTCCCATCTATGGTTTTATACTTTTGCGACGTTGAAGTGAATGGCTGCTACAAATGCCCAGTGAAGACAGGCAGTGAGTGTTTTTTGTCTTTTTCGCTGCGGCATAAGCAACGCATTGATGTTGTTATGCAGACTTGTGTTTTGGTTGTGTTATACTTGCCTGTTTAAAAAAAGGGTTTCTTGCATATAATAAAGAAAAAAATCCGCGTTATCGTAACACCAGTTTTGTGGCTGCTCCACGAGTGAAAATTTTAGCTCACTCCCACGCATCACACGTGCTTTAAGTCTACCTAAAAGTGACTAATTTAGGAGTCTTCAATGACACTCAGCAAGCTTTTAGTTATAACCATATGTTTATTTATAATAAATTAAAAAGTTAATGAGTAACTTTTAGTTAATTATTTAGCTAGTTACTTGGGTTGTGTTTTTGTAATCCCCGACATCTGCCGTGGCTGACGGTTCATTCCCGAAAATATGCATTGTTTTCCTCATCCACCCTTTGGTAGGAATTTTTGAAATTCTTCGCTGAAACACCCCGTATATTTTTTCAATGTGTGGCAAGTTCTGACGCTCACACTACAAGCTGATCTAAGCCCGCGCTCCCGGCACGATAGACGGTGAAGCGAAGTGGGAAGGAATTTCGTCGTGCTTGAATCCCTGTCAGAATTTATAACAAAGCATGCAGACTAGGGCCGGCTTGCTAAAAACACCGTCTCAGCAGAGACTGGGGAAAGAAAGCAATGCCAAAGCCAGCGCACGAAGTGAGCAGGACTCCAGCAGCGTCTCAAGACTCTCGCGCGCCCAGCTTTTGCAGTGCTTTCTTTCACCCAGTCTCAGCTGAGACGCTGTTCTAGCAAGCCGGCTCAGGACTCTCAAGCCCTCTGCGACTGCTTTCTGGACAAAAACATGCACATTGAATGCGGGAGGATTTAAAGGCGCTTTCTTCGGGCCAATAAAATTTAGGGCCAATCTAAGTACCAGGTTAAGCGTTTACAAAAAGAAAATATATTATTAATTTGGACTCATTGTCTGCGCTACTCAACATTTCCTCTCTACCAATCTATTAGTTGTACTATATTAAGAAATCAATTTTAATGAGCTATGGGCGGGTCATGATGAAGATCTCACTGGGGATGTTTATCAGCACGAAAGGTTAAACTAACTCGTAACAACCTCACGCATAATTAATTTCTTTCTTTTCGTGAGGAGTGATGGGTAATGCCGCCCTGCAATATCCAGAGCCCATACTTAGGAGCAGTTTGCTCAGTTACTCCACGCAGCGTCGGGGGAGTTACGGGAGCGGTTCGTATGGACGGCACCTGGGGATTCTCCCGAGTCCCCAAGGACCGCGCTGCGTATCCCTACCACGCAGTCCAGTTGCGTCGTGGCCGTTGCAATTAGGGAAAGGATGATTAGGTGCCGGCTACTCGGAATTCGTCAGGGCTGGCGGGACCATGAGAGCTTCGTGAGCCAATGCCTTCGACGTCGGTCACGTTCATTATCCGAGTGCTTTAATCGTAGCGGTTGCATCGAAATGCCCTCTAAGCGTAAGGATTCATATTCCGCAATGGCTGCTTTGAAAGTTTCGATAACAGATGCGGTCGGCTTTACTTCAACTTAGTATAAGGCAGGTCAGAGGCGCCTGTTGACTACGCGGCAAGTTTGTTGTACGCGCAAAAATAAAAATGATAAATTGAACGATTGTTGAGACCTCGACCTTTCAATTTCACGATTACCGTTTGAACATCAGCGCAGCATACCCGAATATTGCATCTACAAATATTTTCTATGTATAATCATTTATGTGGCACACCAAAATAGATGCACATTGCCTATAGTCAGTGAGAGCTTATTAAACGCGCGGGTTAATGCGTGCACGCTTCTTCCTCCGCGATTCGTTCTTCGACCGTTCTTCGGCCAATTCTGAAATTTCATTGGCTCTAAAGCGACAATCAAATGCTAGGAAGCCACATCCTGTGTTGTTTTAAGTTTTCAATGACCATCGCACGTTTTTGCACCTGTCTTAGAACCTGCCCTAATACCTGCTATTGTGTTCAGGTAATAAGTGTTAATATTCGAATGGCGACGAAAGTCCTAGGGAAAACAATGACTCATTTTCGTCAGAAATCGTCTGCCATCCGGTGCGTCGTTGTGAAATCTTCCTTTATAAAATTTTGCCCGTTCATTTTCTCCCCAAATGACCCATAATGGTAAAAAATTACACTTGGAAACGATTTCTCGTCGGAAGCGTTGGAACGGCCTGAGCATTCGCGCCTGTGGCGGAAATTCAGCGTCATGTTACAACTTGCTCACACAACTTTTTCTTTTAGTGGTTCACAAAAAAAAAGAAAAAAAAAGACGTGTAGATGTTTTCATTTTTGGCGTATCATTAGCATCCCAGTAACCCCATAAAAATGTCGTTTCACTGGCGTAGAAACCCGTTAGACAGAGCTAACGACCCGTAACCAACATGTTCCGGAAGTCTCGCAGGAAGAGACGGGTTTTACGTCGGACGCGTGGCTCAGTCGGCGGGCACCGAACGTTGTCTGTTACGCCGTCAGTGGGCACACTATATTCTCTTAATGGACCGCTTACACATCGCCGTCATGGCGCCATATGGGGCAGTTTCACGTAGAGAGCCTAGCTGTTAGAGAGGGAGCAACTCAGATCAAGGAGACGAAAGCGTTTGCACTTTAGTGGCGCACGCCATCCGAGTGGATCGGTCTCTAGTGCGCATGCGTTGCGTTGTCGCGTGGAGAGGAGGAAAACGGCCGGAAAGGCAGAGACGCTTGCAGACGATCAACGCGTGCGTTTCCTCCTCGCAGCTCGTATTGCCAAAGCTGCCCATATGCCACGTGAGGCCGATCGAGGAGTTGGAAACACTCTTCAAATCTAGGCACTCTAGTTTTACGAAACGCCTTTTTCACTTTCAAGAAGCAGCGTTCTGTCGTGTTGATGAACGGCATCCATCACTTGCCTCATTATTTCGCGTAGCAGACGTTAAGCTTTTCTTGCGTCGAATTCGGTGTTGGTAAAACGCGCAAGCCTAGTGGGTGGCTCCGTCGACGAAATAACCCAATAGGTTCGACCAAGGACGTATTTGTGCCGCAGAAAGCCACGCTTACTATCCGCCAACAAACTGAGGGAGAGGAGGCGACGAGAGGGACGTCAGAACCCTGAACTCTGGTTGGAAGGATTAGTGGGTAGACATAAAGCTAGCAGCCTTTGTTTCCACTGCACTCGTCGAACGCGTTCGAATGCGAAAGTCGAACGCCGGACGCCGGTGTTCCGCGTTCTAATGTGTTTTTCGTATTTTCCGCGTATCCCAAATTCACTACCCTCACGCCGAATTCGATACCACTAAACCTTTTGGGTTCACTGAATTTCGCGCAAACTAGCGAAAATACGTTTCTCATTCAACCACCATGATCAAAATGGGTGCGTACACGGCGGCCTGCGAAGGCAAAAAGGTTTCTTCAGCTGTGGCATGGTACCTGGAGCGCGTCTCCGACTGGTGTATGTAGCGCCCTATCCCGCCACGTACATCAAAACGGGTCCCGAAGTGAACAGCAAATGACGTCACAGAAGCCGGACTCTCATGCGGTCGGTTGTCGCGATGCTGGAGGTTGGTCAGCAGAAGTGCTGGCGGAAGAGTACGGGCGGACGCGAGTGTCGCTGCCGTCACGGCGTCCCAGGCGTCCCAACTTCCGACTGCTTTAGCTTCCATGGACTGTCACAATGGAGAGCGACCTGCAGCGAGAACAGGCGTCTGCCACATACATCCCAGCTGCTGGGACACCGCCAGGATCGCGACCGGCGACAGCATGACACTTTTATGACGTCACCAGGCGGAAATCGAGGGACCACATTTTTGGACGCGGTAAACACACCAGTCGGAGACGCGTTCCAGGCACCATAGCGGTGGTGCTGTTACAGGCGGCAGTGGGGTGGTTCAAACAGTTCAAAGGCGAGAGGCAGCCAATGTCATATCTTGCGATCGAGTGGCCGTGGTTTGGGCGACGGGGTTTCGTGTTGTTTTATGAAAACACGTTTGACAGGTACCCGTTTTGTCAGCACTGACGCTTCGTGGACCCTTGCTTCGTGATCCGCACGCTCCCGCAACGTTTAGGTGGCTTGACTTCGCTTGTTGCCGTAGTTGTGCCCGTAATTGGGGGTTCTCACGCGGCCGTGGGTTGCTTCTCTGAGGCGCCCGTGGGTCGCGGCGATCGACCTGGGCCAGAACCGCGAATGGTCCAAGTTCGGCTTACAACAGGCCGCGCTCTGCGCGGTTACCCCACGCTTCGCCACGCACGGGAAGTTTTACTATAATGTCGGGCTCGAGCTTTTCGCAAGCAGTCGAAACCATCAAAGTTCGGCAAGCGATCATTTGAAAATAAAAGGGTCGATAAAACTAAAGTCTATGAAACTCTGTCGATGAAACTAAAGTCACTGGATCCTGGGAAAGCAGCGCCAAGGTTCCCGTATGGTCGCCATCTTGGTCCGTGAAATGAGCCATTTCTCCTTGACACCTCTGTTCTTGGTGAGCCGATCTAAATTCGCTGGTGACGGGTGACTTCGGCGTAAAAGCAATGATCTTAGGGTACTCGAAAAAAAAACAAACAATCACCGTAGTTGTTTTTGCGTGCTCCGAAACTAGGTAGTGGTTTAGGCGTACGCAATAATGACTACCGTAGTGTTACTGGTGGAGTAGTTGGATCAGCCTCCTACACCGGCACAACAACTATAATTGAACACGATAACTTAACAGATAGTGCGTGCAGAGCCCAAGGATCCTGGGTTAAATCCCCGCTCCTGCCCGTTTCGATCTGGATGAGCATCGTACTGGACGTGTGGTCGCGTATCACTACTGCGTGATACACGTGAAAGACCCCAGGCTAGCTGTTGTACTGCACTGGGTGAATTTCTTATCTACAGCCGAGACAAGAGATGCCCATTAAGGCTGACTATCGTCCGGCTCTGTAAACATGCAAGCAACACAATTACTTTTTTCCAGAAAATGCGCTTGACTAGAAGAGGTAATGTGAAACCAGCTTTGAAAAAATAAATACTACCAACGCTGAACCGAGTGGGCTGCATTCCTCGCTTTACACGATGTCGTTATACAAACAACATGTGGCAGGCACAGAGTTGGTGTCATTTTTAACTACAGTTTCTTGACTGTGGGAAACAAATGAGCCTTTTGCTCGTTTTCTTCTAGTCCTTTCAATTTTTCTAGCGTCACGTGTATGTGGGTTTCCTGTGTTGGTGGAAGATTGAATCCGGGCGATGCCATTCACGGTGGCGACTTTGATTTCGGGTTGTTTGCTCAGGGCTAAATATAAAACTCGCCGATAACAATATCGTCTTTCTTTTTGCGCTCCGGGAGATCTTGGCATATTTGATTTCACCAATTTAAATCCTAACGGGTGTAGTAAGAACAAAATTCCAATTCAAAACAAAACATTTGGAAGATGACGAAACTTGTCACGTTGACGGTGTAATTCGACACTCCTTGAGGAAATTACCATTTACGAAATGTCGTAGCGTTTCTGATTAGTCGCGGCAATCTTCGTTCGCCCTTGGTTAGACTGTTTTGTTGTATTAAAATAGAAGAAGATTTTGTTACTCCTTACGAAATAAAATATTGGTTTAACACGGAATGGCTTGGCACGTCACGCGGGCGTTGTTTGTTTTATACAATAGAGCCATTTTTCCATTTGTATTATACAGATTAAAAATATATACCCTTTGAGGACCATAAAAAGCGGTGATAACAAAAAAAAATCTTAGTTTACTTCCACCTTTTGATGCTCAGAAGAAAAAATATTATAATAAAATTAATTTTTTTTTATCACGAATGTCTGTAATATTGCAGTCATTCCTGAACTCGATGAATATGCACACAAATAACGATTTAGTTATTTGAGTGGATATTTTTTGCCTCTCGTGTTTATGATTTCTTGATTTTTGCTGATCTGGTGGCCCCGGACCCATTGCTTGTTAAGAACGTAGAGGAATACTATGCGTAGTTTTCCGAGTGCACGGAACACCGGACACATTATATTGTGTTAGTATACGTTTCATATGGTGTCTTAGAAACCTGTGTCTACCGTGTATGACATTATTATGTTTCTTGCGTTCACGGTGATGTTGGTTTTGCTTGTGCATCCGTTAGATTTTACAGCGAAGCTGTTTATAGCTAGGGTTCCGTGGATTTTTCGTGTGCAGTGACTAAAACCTCTACGCTCACACTACCGCACGAACCGCACGCGCACGCCTCCTCGTATAAAAGATTCGAAGTAAATAACCAAAATAAAGCGTTGGCGAACACGCGTGCAAGATGCCATTTGTTTTAGGCTTTTGCTTTAGAACAGTTACTGCTGCAGACGCCGGCACGTGCGGCGCGTGGAACACCATTCCCTGCACTCTCCTTGATGCTTGGGTAATTTAGCAATTGGTCTATTCAGCTAGATTAGTTATCAATAGGCACCATTTTCAAGATCAGCAAACTCTCAGGTAGATAATAGAGGTTTCTCAAAGATTTGCCGCTGCGCGACCCGCGTAGGCCATGTCTTACGCTCGCACCGCCCTCTCTTTCTTCGTCCTCACCACGCGCTTGCGTGACCTAGTTTCCTTTCCTTCCGCTCTCCCAGGGTGGCGGTCCCGTCGCGCGTGTCTAGTTTCCTCCGGAGCCTCAGGGCGGGTCTGTGTCGTGTGCTAGAACAGCTTCACTGGTCATCTACCTTCACAAAGTGGAATGGCTCAGAGATTATTTTTAATACGCTAGTTTGAAATGATTGATATCACTGAGTACCTGATGCTGCACTAGGTATTCCAGCTTACTGTTTATAAAATACAAAGATATATCTGTTATAAATCAATAGATACATTGCAAAATATATTTTTGAATAATTTATTTATTTTTATTTTCGATATGAGTGCTGAGCACTATCTAAGGAATGATTTGCCCTTTTTTATTTCACTCGCTCGCGCAGTCGTAGGGCGTTTATTGATGATATTGCTCGATAATAAACAATCTTCGAGTGGAAAACAAACTTGTTGAAATATTAATATTTGTTGCTAGCTATTTATTATATTTTGTGAGAAATGATCTCGTATACGATTACATTACAAGTTTATAGTAACGCAAGAAAAGACAGTTGTAGTCAGGTAAATATACATTTGCAGCCATTGGCAACTTGATATAATAATTAAGGTCAATATTATTATGATTAATGTGATAGTGCATTAAAAAAGAACAGAAAGCTGTGATAAGGGGTCATTAGTATATTTCTATAACGAAAGCGGCGTTTCAGACTGTCAAATCAGAGATACACGTTAAGTTCACGACACAAGTCAGTTTGTTTGCATGGTCACAGTATATCCTTCCAAGATTAAAACACATGTCGTGTTACTTTTCCTGCAGTAGGACGACTCTATTCCATCAAATTTTTTAAACCGTCTGTACGTTGTAGTGCTTCTTTTGTGTTGTGACTTGCGACTGCTTTAACGATAAAAGAGAGCTGGAGGCCCGTCAGGTGGCTTTGACAACAATTTGCTCCAGTAGTCCAGACATATTTGTCTAAATAAACGTCATTCATCTAAAAAAAACAACACAACAACTTGGGAGTAAGCTTGACAATCTTCTTACGCTTCATTTATGCTTTTTCTTTATATGTTTGACAATGGCGCAGTGAGCAACAGTTTCCAGAAACCAACAGCAAATGCGTGATGTTTCTTCTGCTGATGCCAACCAAGCTGGAAGAAAGCTGTCATTCTTTGTCTCGATGTCACTTGCTTGAGTCAGTTTCGTTCTGCACTTGACAGCCAATTCAATGCTTCAAGACTTTGCTCCGGAATGAAGGACAAGAAATAAATTGTCCCCATAGTTTCCGATCCAGCGCTCGCGCTGAACGACTGTCAGAAAGTAGAACTTGTTTAAAGGGAAGCTGAAGAACGTTCTTGAAAACAACGAGTTAGAGGTGAATTCTAGTGTATATTTTGTCTCGTGAATTTGAATATCACGTTCGTTTTCCCGGAATATCTAACAGAATGCGAGAAAACACAAACTTTCAATCAGTCGTTACGTCATACCCAGATCTTTTGGCCGCCAAGCGCGTGTCACTCGTGTGGGCAACGCGTGCAATTGCAAGCTTGCAAAGTATATTGCCCTGCACTGACACCTAGTCGTGACGTCTTTTCTAGACCTTTTTAAAAATAGCAACAGTGCTTGTGCATAGATTTGATAGGCGCTGAAGATGCGCGATAGCGGAGATTTCGAAAATTCTGAATATGACGTCGCGCTCCGGGAAGGAGGGGTTTCCGCAGTACTTTGAAAATGATTTTCTGCAGCCTCCGTGCACCAAATTGAAAAATAATCTAGATATTCGTGATCCTGGAGGCCAAATGAAGACGATATAAGTGTTTTCCTCAAATACAGGCCCGCTTCTGTTCCCCTTTAACGGAATGTGTAGCCAGTGTCTAATGGATGCTTGAATATGACAAGTCTCAAGAATGCGCGCACGACTTCGGCATCGGAGGTTTATCGATGAGAGTACAGACACATCGATCGTTTCATGATTATATATACGTATATATTTCTTGTCGAAGCATAACACTGTTTTTAAGTGAGCAAAGGAAAGTTTTGAGTGGTGCCCCGAAACAGCTCGCCTGTACACATGACCACCCCGTTAACCAATCAACGTTGAGCACTTCACTCCTCCTCTCCCACCCGTCAAGCAATCAGTGTCGAGCCTCGCGGCCACGCTTTTATCTGGGCTTCACGAAATGGCGAACACCTAGCAAAAGAAGGTTTCACCTTAATAAATTATGTCCAGGTATCTATCTTTATATTTCATGTTATTGAGGAGCCCCTGTCCTTGCAGGAAGTGATGTACCGGGCGTCCACGCGAAAATCGAACCCTATATAAACCATAGTATATTGGAATCTTGCAAACTTTGGAAATGGAAAAAAGTTATTTCCCAAATCAAAATAAATTAGACTCAACAATTTATTCATAACATATACCGGGCGTCCACGAGAATACCGAACCCTCTTTTTCGCACCGCAAAAATAAACTAGACATCGCGGAGAGCTCAAACTCCGTCAGAACGTAGCCTCAGCCGTTCGAGCAAGATGCCAAAGTTTCAACACTTACAATTATCGGAATAAAAAGTCAGAAGTGAAAAACTGTCTTCGTCTATAATAGGACGCCGGCCGTGAGAAGCAGCGGACGGAATGCCGCTGTTTGCGACCGCATCTCACAGATGGCGTCACCTGCACTCGAGGCTTCCCGCAATACCGCGCTTGTCTAACCCGAACGATTGGCGGCAAAGTTACAATACCTGACAAAAGTATCGTATCTTTGTCCCCAACTTTGTCGGTTGTTCATAGAAGGAAACAAAATTAAATACAGAATCTGAAATTGTATTCACTCAGGTTTGTTTTATGAAAAGGCATCCCGATAAATACCGAAGCAGACGTCGTCTGCTTCTGTCTTTACGAACGCCGACAGTCATCTACGCGCACCTGCATTGATTGTTTATGCTCAGTTTTATCTTATTACTAACTTGTGTTGCTTGAAGAGGCAGTTAACGCGCAGACAACCAAGTCAGGTCGTACTGTGGTACGCCGAACTGGGGAGCTTTAAAAAGGTCAAGCGCAAGTTCTTCTTGGAGTTCGGCTTACGGCCACCTTTCAAGTCGGTAATCTGGACTTGGGCCCGGCGCTTTGCAGATTCAAGTAGCGTCAATAACAAAACGCACGTCTTCCACGTTCCTCCTCAAAAGAAAGAGCTCCGCTTCGCCCATCGTCGGTGCCTTCGAGGCAGATCCCCATTTGTCTTTGCGAAGAGCGGCACGTTTGTTCGGTGTTTCCAAGCACACCATGCGCAAAGCCTATCCACGAGATGCGCCCGTACAAGCTTGGCCTGATTCATGAGTTGTTGCCCGGTGACTACGAGAAGCGACTCGACGTTTGCCGGGACGAGCTCCTCAGGATTGCACAAGATTCATCCCATCTGCCATTTTTGCTGTTCAGTGATCAGGCGACATTTCACCAGCACCTAGAACGGCCGCTATTGGAGTTTGGCAACTCCGCACTGGACGCTCGACGGGGCTTTGGAGTCGCCGAAAGGAACACTCTGGTGCGAAATCTGGACAGAGGGCGTCGTTGGACCCTTTTTCTTCGACGGCAACGTGTATAAAGACACCTACCTGCAGATGATGCAGGATGCGTTTCTACCTAAATTGGAGGCACTGCACATGAAGCGGGACGTATGTATTTTTATGCAAGATGGGGCGCCACCCCTCTGGGCGACAAGGGCAAGACACTGGCTGGACACCATATTCCCTGGACGCTGGATGGGCTGGGGATTGCCGAACATGCCATCGGCCGCCCCGATCGCCAGACCTCACAATATGACGACTTTTCGTTTGGAGGTTTGTGAAGTCCCAGGTGTACAAGGGCCGTATCCCTACACTCGACGCCTTAAAGCAGCGCATCGAGGCAGCGTTCGCTCTCATCACGGACGAGACGCGAGCTGCGGCATTCGGAGTGTACGAGACCATAGCTTGGCGCCTAAGATGCCACGTCGAAGCCCTGGTTCTGACTGAAGTAGAGCCGTAGGGCCCTGCCAAGAACTGAGCTGACAACAGCCTACGGAACGAACTTAAACCTTTCCATCAGGTGTACCGTTTATTATTTGAATACTCACGAAAATGCCCCATTTCAGGGCTGCCAAATGCTGTCGTCACGGGGCACGGCCACTCTTGTCGCGGCTGCTTTCCCGTGTCTCTGGAAAAGATTCTTTGTATGGGCCCTCTTTTCTCCTCAGATACCACTCCCTTTGTTACCTTCATCTTATGCAGTCCGGTGTCGCACACTATGTTCAACCTGTAAATCAGTGAAAGGCATCGCGTCACAACAACAAAAATGCCGAGCCAGCTGGTGATGCAACAAAACATCTTTATTCAGGATAAACAAAGGCATTCTACAAATACACAATTTAGCGAGCCCAACCTGAGTTTAAAATAAGTCCAACCTTGAATTGCACCCAAACCGAGACGTGAGAAACTATGCGACGGTGCTGTGCTGCAAACCGCCAGACCGAAACCGAAACTAACCAAAAACCCTTGGCCCGTGCGGCGCTATCTGTGAGATCTGGTCGCAAACAGCGGCATTCCGTCTGCTGCTTCTCACGGACGGCGTCCTCTCATACACGAAAACAGTTTTTCACTTCTAACTTTTTATTGCGGTAATGGTAAGTGTTGAAACTTTGGCATCGTGCTCGAACGGCTGGGGCTGCGTTCGGACGGAGTTTGAGCTCTCAGCGATGTCTAGTTTATTTTGTTCAGTGCAAAAGAGAGGGTTCGATACTCTCGCGGACACTCGGTATATGTTATGAATAAATTGTTGAGTTCAATTGATTTTGATTAAGGAAAAAAATGTTTCCTTTCCCAAGTTGGAACTGAATTGGATGGACAAATTCAGGTGTAACTGAGAGTGTTCAACGTAGATTCGTTCGTATATTGTTTGATCGTTATATTCAGCCAAATTATTTCTATAGTTATGAGAGGATTTACGAACTCGTGAGGTTACACTCGTTGCACAACAGGAGAACAATTCGTGTACTGACATATTTGCATAAGATTGTAAATGGTATATTGATTCACCAGACTACTCAGTCACATCTACTTGCATGTTTCTCATAGGTCTAGTAGACTTTCTACTTTGTTTTACCCTACCAATTTTTAGCATGATGCACATATGACACGACTACAACTGACGTACAACCATTTAGAATAGATTTGTGGGAATGTCAGTCTTGATCATTTTGATGAAGAGCGTAAATTTTGAATGTGCGTTAAGACTATTGTTTTGTCCTAACATTTGGTTTAATGTTGTTTAAAATGTTACTAGTAATTTACTCATTAATTAAGTGCACCACTGAGGAGGTGTTAAGTGTTCTGGGGGTTACTTAAAATAAAATAAAAACAAAACAAAAACAAAGTTTGGAGATTTAAATGTACTATGGTTAATATACATACAGAGATTCTGTAAAAAATATTTTTTTCCTAATTTTTTGTACAATAGGTTAGCAAGAATGTTTTGCCTCCGTCCCTGGTTCCGACGAAGAAGGAGTTGAATTCTTCTGGCCGGAGATGTATAAATTGTTTAAAATTATCAGCTTCTTTTTTTTTTTTATTACTTCTCAGATTTACTGTTTTTATCTTTACGTGAGTTAAGTTAATCATTTTCTCATTTCATTTTTTTATCGCAGTTGTTTTTATCTTTGCTCATTTTTGGTTTGTTTCCCTCTTTCTCTTTTTCACCTCCTTCATCATTTGGGTTGCGGGTTTGTTGACATGTTGTGGGGTAGCATTTTGTTATCAATGCAAGCTGAGAAATCTCGTTGTGCTGTGCCTCGCCTTATATATTTATAATTCCTTCTTTCATAGCTCTTACTATATTGCTTTGTTCAGTTCGTTTAATACCTCGTTTATCTTTAGGTATCACCAAGCAAGGTTTGCTACACACTCCCGATGACAAAGTGGCGTTTTTCTTCACGTAACAAGTGTTCTAGACGTCTTTAACCATCAACCAGAAAACGTAATATTTCTTATTGAGGCTTTTTTTTAGGTTTCCCATCTGCGTGAAAATGCTCTTTACGGTTTTACCTCGGATGCGTAGATTGACTTACGCCGAACTTTCCGGCTACTCTCAATCAGAGCTCGTTAAGGCTGAACTTCATGGAGCGAATTATGCGACGAATAACTGACGAACGCCGCCCGACGGTACGCTCGCTTTGCGCGCGACGTAGCAGCCACTGTGCTGATGCCACGCGCAGAGCAAAAGCCGCCGGGCAAAATTCGTCGATTTCTCGCCGCATATTCGTCCCATGGAGTTCAGCCTTTACTCGAGTGTGTGCTGTGGACTGCGCTACTAACATAGATGTGCACTGCGCGACGCGGTTAGCACGAACACGACATCGACATCGACGCTTGTCTGCATTTTATGCAGAAAGTATTGCCCTGCTCGATGTACATTGCACAGCATCCAAAGACAAGAAGCACCACTTTTCAGAACTCATTTTTTTCACGTGCAGCCTTTGATTGGAACGGGCTCTCCCAGAACATTGTAACTACTGATGACTGATTAGAATTTAAAGTAATTAATTCGTGCACTCGCGTTCTAGGTATATTGGAGCGTTTTTTTCGTATTTGCATACTCATCTTTTTGACGATTTTTGTTTTATTTTACACGCAAAGTTGCTTTTGTGACACTGTAGTTGTACCATTCTTTTGTTGATGTTTGTTGTATGCCACCCTCATGTAATACACCCTATGGGGATCTTGAAGGTATATTATTAAAAATAAAGTAAAAAATAAAAATAAATGAGGAAGTTTTGATATATTAGCGGATTTTGTGGCAGATGATACTTTTAAAAAGAAAGCAGTAAAAATGGCGGTTGCTTTGTAGCGCACAGACTGTCGCGCCGTGCACATGCAATCAAAGCATCCTATTGCTCGAGTAAGTATCTGTTTGTTGACAGTGTTAGTGCAGAGTAACAGGTTACGTGCAGAGTATCATAGCAAAACAAATTCAAAGAGCACGTAGCTCACCGACTTGAACCATGATTATTTAGTCATTTGAACACCTTCAATAGTTTAACTAAGGACACGAAGATTACAAATAACTATATGTTCAAAGATGAAAAAAAGTTGTTTCCAGCCATTCTTACAACAATTCCCTTTTCACGCCCATGGGGTAATAAAAAAAAACACAAAAAATCAGAAACTTTTTGTTGCTCTTTATGTGTGGGACTTGAATTCATAGCAACATTAAACTTTTTACAGACCATTCGAGACAAAGAAACGGTTGTTGTACGTTTGTCGGCCCCGGTTGTAAATTACAACATTCGCCCTAATTTATACTCAGAAATGATTCAGGACATTAAAGCTCCTGAAATCCTTGTAGACATTTCTTGCTTAGGCAGGTTAAAAGTCGTGTGTACCATAATGAACGTAAAATGAATCTGATCATTCTCGTCTAACAATTTGATAAGGCTGGCCTAGATTTAAAACGCGGCATGTGCTTTTTCCGCCACCATTGAATTTGTCTGCACCGCATTTTATAAAATAATCTAGGAGAGTAAAATTGTTAATCAATATGCTACTTTTTGTTGACCTGCGATATTTGTTAATTCAAAAGCATGGCACGCTTTTGTTAATAATAATGTGTTTGAAATGTTTTTTTTAAAGACAGAACAGATCAAAGTCGAGTAATCTTGTCTTCTTGAATGCTCGACTGTGAAAATAGATCCATGTAGAAGGCCCTTTTTCGTCTACTGTATGGAGGTACACGGCAATGCGGTGAAGTATACGGTAAAACAGGCCCATTCATTTCTTATGTCTTCTTTTATGATAAACAAAAATATCTTGTACTATTTATTGTTTGAACGCCCTGGAGGGTTTTTAGATACACTTGATACGCTTATCATTCCTAGTTGTTTCATAATTTGTGATGTCATAGTCCTAATTGAACACCGATGTTTATTTGTGAGTTCTTAATTTAATAAATAAATAAATACATGAATAAGTAAATAAATAAATAAAACTAATTTTACATTACAGACAGTGTCTATTGCGAAACTGCTGATATATTTTGTGAAGAAACACTAAAGTATACAGATTAGTTTTTGAAATGTGTAAAATAATTTGCCTGCATTGAGATTGCTGCGAGAGTGCTGAAGTGCTTGATAAAGAACACGTGCCCTTCCTACTTCATTAATAATTTTCTCTTCCTTACAGTGTCCTCCTCTAAATAGTTTTGTGTCCATATAACCAATTATCTGTCCTGGAATATTCCTATCGACTGCGTCACTAACAGTGCTAATCAATTCGTTGGGTTACATCAAACGAAAGTTTTTGCCTGACTCCGTTTCATTAGAACTACTTTATAAAACTCTCGTTCGTACCCCACCTGAACATGCCACCTCTATCTGGGACCCCGGTATCATCCTCTCATCTGCAGTAGAATCTATATCAAAATCGCTCCGCTCGTTTTATTATTTTCAACCATCTAACGTCACCACCTTGAATGCATCCCTGTCATTGCCCAATCTCTAACTTCGTTCAAAAATATCATGATCTAAGTTTTTTCCACAAGATTTATCACTCTAACCTCCTCTAACCTAACACTTCGTCATGCGACTATTTTTCGAACCAACATTGATCACGAACTAAAAGTTGGAACCCCCGCTGTATAACGTCAACTTTCAATGTTTTTTGTTGTCAAAAACTTTTATAGATTGAAATAGCCTTCCCACAGTTATTGTCGCCATTACTGACAGTGATGATTTAAAAAAAGAGAAACTACTAATTTTTTACATGATCCGTCGTAATGTTTCTGTGTTTTTTGCTTTGTATCATTTTTTTTAACGTGGTGTTGTATATTAAACCCACTGCTCTTTGTAATGCTCTTGGGCCCTGAGAGAAATAAATGAAATGAAATGAAAAGCAAATACACGGTACATAAATTAAACTAAACCATACGAGCGTACGATTCATTCAAATGGACTCAACCAAATATCACATATGACTATGTACGCGTTTTGAGAAAGCACTCGACAGATACATCCGAGAAATAAATAATCCTGTTATCGATGCAACGTGTTGCTAGAAAGCGAAGCGAATGCGTTGGCACAATCTACCCAACAATGAAATCTGGGTAGGAATTCGGCATGGACGAAGGAAGAAAATACAATCATAACGGTCAAAATACGAGCATCGAAAATATATCTTGGAAGATTACGTCTCCAACCAGCGAGAAAGATCTGGCATTAACCAGCTAAGCATCTGAAGAAGTACCATATTGGGATCTCAATTATTTCGCGTACACGGCACCTTCTCAGCAACAAAGGATATGATATCCGTTTTCTCACTCGTCGAATGACGGGAATACGTGATGACCCGATGCCCGAGCGCCAGACCTAGTTTTGTTGCAAATTATTTTATTCGGATCCTTAATTTGCAGTGATTGGCTTTCTGTGTGCTTAGCGGAGAAGTAGACTCGCGGGCATTTCTCAGAGTGGGTGCAGAAACAGACGCCGGGAAGCTTTAAAGAAATCCCCGCGAATATAGTTTCTCATGGCCGTCCGGAGCATGAGGAATAAAACAATTTGTGCAATGAACTGGAAAAAAAATTGAGTCCGCAACAACGTATTTATTATTAATTGTATCTGCTCTTTTACCTTGTGCATTTTGTTTTACTTGCTGATTGTTCCCACGCAGATGAAACATATGACTCTCAACATGGGGGTCATATTTGTTTTTTAAACTGCATATTAACTCGCAGCTACTGCGTGTAAAAACAAAAATATACTCCGCTGTTTTTTTAATTTTGAATGCATTTTAGGTATTTATTTTAACTGCGTCTCGAAACTGGCAGAAGCGATCGACTAAAGTAAAATAAAATAGACGTGAAAATAAAAGAAAAATATTGATTTTCGAGAAGAATCGAAGCATTTTACCAGGGCAATATCAATTTTACGTAAGTCAATCTGAATTGTACTTCACGTCGCCCATATTCTGTTTTCTTTTTCTTTCTTACATTCTTTAGAATGTTTTTTTTTAAATGATTATTCACCGTTTTTGTTTCAATGTCAGTCCTAGTTCCTTGCTCAGAGTTGTCACTCGCGCGAGGGATTTCAGGACGTTGTGTTCTCGAGGGAGCGTCTGGTGAGCACTGATAGCGCTTGACTTCTTTGCTGCGCTTGACGTACATTGTTTACCCGCTCACTTTGCGAAGCTCAACAGCCACGACTCAACCACAGCTCAAACACATCGCTTCTGTTAGGCCATGCTTTCAAACGTTTGGGGTTTCTTGCAGGCTGCGGGGAAAAGCAATAGCTTTCTGGCTTTGCAAGAGGAGCAATGCAACTTCAATCCGAAAGGTCAATGTTGAATTAAGAAAAATATTTATATTACAAGGAAGTAGTTGAAGAAATTGAGTGTACATTTTCGTCCTCTTTGTTCGTTTAGTTTTTGAGAATCTGTCTCTAAGGCATTATGGCTTGATAAAAATAATCATCACACATTTATGTTCCAAGAAAATAAGAATCGCCTCAAACGGTATGTGGGCTTTTTTACATTTAGCTAAAAAAAAAGATGACAGTGTTAACGTTTGAATCTGCGGTCTGTCAGAATAAAAAAAAAGTGTTATCAAAATATAAGAATACGAGAAGTAAACGGAATTTAACGATTAGAAATCATAATAAGTGCCATTAAAAACGTCTAGTATTATTAAAAGGACAAATCGAACATCGCGTTCAACGCCGAAGACACGTACGTTAGCATAAACCGCGTTCGACGTTTTTCATTGGTATGTTTAATAATACCCCTTCTACGACCGACACGCAACATAGTGGTATGGCACGTCATTGAAAGTTTTGTAATTGCGAAACAAGCTCAATACGCTACGCTTCAGTGCCTGAGAAACGAAATGAAGTTGATTCGAGAAACGTCCAGGCGAGCAGACGACATTGCGAATGTTAATTAAATATTGAATGGAACGTGTAATTTCAAAGGATGGAGCGCGCTAAACTGTGTAATTTTTGTGGTACCTGTAATTATTTCTACCCGTAAATTCAGCAACTGAAACTTTGACGCGTCGTTCCGTCGAATAATAAATTAGTTGGTAGCAAACGCCCGCGTCTTTTAACTTGTAATAAACAAGTAATAATACTTAGGATACCATTATCAATATTCCACTAATAAAAGAAACGTCATTTTTGTAATTCGTTTTTAATAAAGCGTTTGTAAAAATGTATTACATGGCGATTATGTGTTATTGGGAACAAAATACACAAACAAGCGTTAAAAAAGAAACAAAACAAGCAAAACAAAGCCTGTTATGTTTCTGGAAACTTTAGTTGTATGTGAGCGCATCAGTTTTTATATTCAACTTATCGAATACAAAACCCGCGAATGGACACAGGGCGTATTTAGAGCGCAGTGGGAGATACTTTTGTATTGATTTTATAATTTTATAATATTTGTTTCCGCGTTTCCAGAACCAACATTTAATGGTTGTGTGCCGAGAGGACTTGGTCAAGTTCATACTGCTGTGTAATTGCTTATACTTTATTTGTCAGCATCACTGAGAATAATGTCTGTGCTGTTAAGGGCCAATTTTTGTATTTATTCAAGCAAGAAATATGAGTATGAATCCTCAAGAATAGTTAATTTGGACTCGTTAATGGTAAAAGTCGATGCCAGTCATTTTTGAAGCAATCAAAGACACAGAGATAGTTCCTTTTTTATTGTTGTCGAACTTGCTTCGCACTGGATAAAAACCACATAAAAAAGAAAACAAAATAGCCTTTTGTATTGCCTAATGCCAAAACCATCTCCGGTGTGCCGATCGTTCGAAACAGAAGAAGGTTTCACAACGCCAGATCCATAGACGATGATCCCTCATCCAATATGATTTCGCCACGCCGTCGTATCCACAATACACAACACCTTGCAAGGGAAACAGTGGGGAGACATTTCTCAAGTAGTTGGCGTCTGGGATGGACGGGTTTTGTTTCCTCATATCATGTTCTGTGCGAGCATTACTGAGACTCTTGCGTATGTCGTACGGCACAGGCAGGTACAACAACGTCGAGATAGTTTCACAGTATTTCCTAACTCATGTATTGAATGCATTACCAGGGCGTATGCCATCGGTACTCATTATTAACGGTTTCTGAACATGAACACTAGAAACTTATGTGTTCAAGTGTGTAGAATATCTTAAAGTCTCGATTTGAAATGATACCGAGAATCTCTTTCATGAACATCGATATGCTCCGTAAGCATGTAAGACACAAACACTAAACGAAAGAAACACTCAATGCGTGCCCCTAATTATGTAATCACCTGGTTTTATGAAAACCCTGAATGCTTGTTAGAATAATAAAACTTTTACTTTCATGGGAGCACATAAAAACCTTATTTAAATATAATTAAAAAAAACTGCAAGAAAAAAGCTTTTTAAAGAGCGCAAATAAAACGACGTAATTTTTTAAATATATTTTTTGCGCAATATTTACGCCGTTAGACGCAATTTAGTTGCAGAAGGTGGAGGTCGCAAGCTCGCTAAACCCGGCCCCTTGCTTACAAGGTGCTTACAATCTCTCAATGGCTGGAGAGATGATTGACGGGTGAGAGGTTGGTTGTAAATTTGTTTCTCCGTGCCGTTTTTTTTTCTGTTTAAGCAGCCAGCTTTAGAAAACAACCAAGCCAGTGGTGTTCACAGTTGCTTAAAAGACACCAGGCGGATTAAATTTTAAACGCACTCCTTCTCAATATTATAAAAATGACAAAAACAAGCTCTTGTATGTGTTTTCACAAAAATCCTCAATGCGGCCACAGCAAGATTTCTCGGCACCAATAGGAATGCTAATATTTCAGTACATAAACATATCAAAGTTTTACTTCTAAAGCTTGTAAAGAAAGAATCGTTCTAAAATTTAGTGGTTCGATGATAAGCGGATTGTACCCTGGAGAGGCGGAGCACTTTTTCTCAAAACATGCTTCAGCTTGCTGGAGCGCACGCTCGCTTGATGCATAAATTTTATCTGCACTATTTTAAACCTCGAAATTAAAACATCATTAATTGAAAAAATGAACGCCTTTTTATGAACGGATTCATTGCTATGAACTAATAAGGTGTATCCGTAAATAGGTTGTAGCAGCAATATTGTTCAAAATCGCAATACTTTCAGAGCTTTGAATAGCTTTAATTCAGAACCCAATCCGTGGTACGACATAATTTAAACTGCGTTAAAAGGGAACGTTGTTCACCGAGGATGGCTCGGTAAATCTTGGTACGCAAATATTTAAACTCAAACAACGCATAAGCAATGTCCATATATTTACGGATTACACCGAGGCTTCGCAATGTACGCGCTCGTGAGTGGTTTCGCATAGATATGGATAGAGAACACTGTGCATCGCGTGTTCACGAGAGATGGCGCTCCAGAAATGTGTGAAAATAAAACTGATAACTTAAACAGTGTATACCTTTGCGTCGATGTGCCATGTTCCATGCCTTGAAAAATACTTGTAAGGCATCGCATATCTTCGAGGAGTGTCTCTGTCTCGCCCTCTCCGCTATGTAGTAGCTGATGTTATGAGATAAATGCATACTTGTACATTGTGTACTTATGTTGAAGCGGAAGGAGGAGCCACTATTTTGCAACAGTAGCCTTTAACACGTACATGCCAAGCGCAGGGTCAGACGTTGTAATGGCCGTAACAACGTTGATTGTCTGCCATCCGATTCTAATAAATATCCTTACGAGGTGTGGAAAAAAGGGCATGAGTAATTTTTGAGGTCCTTGCATATTATCAGCAAAACTACCTCGGGCTGCTAAAAATGGTGGCACATTGTTTACATAATAAAAAACAATTCTGGGATTACATTTGTGTAAAGACGACCATCTGTTTATACTGACGTTTCAAGGCGAGAAAAGGGAGGTTCTGTTGTAAGCTGATGGCGTAGGCGCTCGTAGTATTGCCTTTTAATTTTTTTCTAATCTTTATGAACGGGTGCTGCAATTTCGCACGTTTTCCTTTAGTAGAATACTCCTGCCTTGTCAATATTTAGTTTTTTTTTAAATTTTATTATGGTTTTATTTGCGCCATTTCAACGCCATGTATCACCCTATTTATTCGAATCATTCTCTCACCGTTTGAGATCAGCCCGGTTGCGGTCGTATTAGCTCAGAGCCTGTGCACACACACTCATTGCGACATGCGAAATGAGCCTAGCGTATAATTAAGAAATACGCAAAAGTAACATGAACGTTAAGTTATTTAGATCTTGATACTGAGGACGGCGTTGCAGATTTTCACGCGGAATCTAGGGCCGATCGTATTTCTGGAAACAAACATATTCTTCTATGATTTCACGGGCGCGTTTCTCTGCTAGCCTGGATATAGGTAATGAGCAGGTTATTTAAATAAATACAATTTATTTATATGACAAACTACAGTATGTCTAACGCAGTCTATAATGACGCCGAATTCAACGAGAATGTTGTGTACGCGGAGCTCCAGAAAACTTAATTTACATCCAAAAATGCTTAGAAAAAGTATTTACGTGTTGTCGAACGTTCAGCGGACGACCTGTGCCCTCTTGTATCGCATTGGTCGTTTAACTTCTCTTTATATTAACGTAAGAGAACTATATAAGATACATTACAAAAACGTGGGTGAACTGCGCTTAGATTTCATCTGCGTTACGTATTCAACACCTAAAGGGAAGATAATTTCTTCGGGTATTTTGTTTTTAATTTAATCAGAATTTCGAGGCCCATCACAATTGCTACGAACCACGATGCGAAGAAAATGGGACTCCCGCTTCGGCGTCTGCGCAACTGCAGGGTAGGCATCCAAGGTCTTAAAGCGCAGGAATTATCTTACCCGAGCAGTTTCGAACATACTTCTGAAAGTTATTGTGGAGGTTTTGATGTAAAGTACTTTCCTAAAACATGTAATTTGATCATGAGTATCCTGCGCGCTCTCCAGAGTAGTGCAATTGTTATTGCTGAGCTGCTGCGGCTTACGTCAATCCTCAGTTTAATGCTTCCGTGCACATAATAAGGGCACCAGCAACACTTGTTGTTTTTTTCCCTTCCGAATTATGCGCTCGGCCAGCACGTGTAAATTCTACCTTTTTATTGCAAATTCGGAGAAAAGGTGGACTACCTGAGTGCCAAAAGTTCTTCGACATTGTAGAATAACAAAAACAGCGACAAAAAAGTTTCCTCGAAGTTTTGAACAATGGGGCTCAGTGATACCCGGTTCATTAGAAGCGGCGATTATGGAAATTGAGAACACGTTTTAAAAGTTTCGAGGACTTATTCCTCGGGTTTCCTCACAAAAAGCTGAAGATATACACAAATGAAATCGGAGGAAGAAAAAACGTAGTGTAGTGCTCCCCAAATTGCTTTCTAAATGTTTTGAATATTTTGTTGTTTTTAGTACATTAAAACTCATCCATTCCGCGTACAAGATTTTATTTCTTATCCGAAATAGACAGAGACAATAACATTTTAAGATATTCGCGTTATTGGTGGCAATAGCTGCAAATGTTATAGAATAATTTAGAGAACGCAGTTGACAGTATATATTATCTACTAAGTACGTACTGAAGTACACGCGCTGTATGTATATATCACAATATACATGTATATAGTATAGATCTCGATCATAGGCGCGCGTATATCTATACACATATATATATATATATATATATATATATATATATATATATATATATATATATATATATATATATATTCAGTAGTTTTCGTTGGATGAACAGGCTGAATGGCATGAGATTCGAATGCTTTTTATGTTGTTTGATGCTCGCTTTTCCCAATAGCGCGATTTAAGAGCTTCGGCCTCGTGCCTGTGCCTTTACACAATATCTGAGAGGAATTAATTTTCTGACTTACATTTTAAATCCCGTTCCCGAAGGTCTTTAATGATTTTAGAACAACGGGTATTACGTTTATCATCCCAATTAACTTCGAACATTAAATAAAAAAAATTGCACTGTTACCTCGAACACTGTTTCTGTAGATTTGTATTTCAGAAATGTGGTCTACTCTTGTTAAATATTCCACTTTAACCGAAAATGAGCTTAGAATTAGAACATTTACATAAACATAATAACCTCTATAACGGAAGAGTTGCGTTTAATGTTATAGGAATGAAAGAAATATTTTTCGACGTCGTGGTTTCCAGTTGTGTTGTGCTTCACCATAAACTGAAATTAGTGTGCCAATGTCTATAACTCTCTATTGTCAAAAAAAGAACAACAACAACAGTTTTGATTATTAGAGGATAAGTCCCGCCCAAAGGGCGCAGTTTGTCGTTGCCAGGAATTACGTTTTGACGCGGTAGAAACCAAATTTAACATCTGACTTTCATCTGCTGATTTCTGTTTTCTTCGCTGTAATGCAGCGATTCTTTACGAATTACTAAAACTATTGAAGCAGCGAAAATAGCGAATGCCGTGACTGTGGGCTTCGTCTGGCGCTTGGATCATCCCCATGGCAGTGTTGTGAAACTTGGGCTGTTCGTGTCACCCGTCGCAATTGCACCAATGCCACCCGATGGTAGGCGGTACAAGTACGAGCACAACCGAGGTGTTTATCTTTACTTCAAATATATATCGGCGGAAAAATAAAAGATTGCAGAGCGCGTGCGCCAAGCTGTGAACACCTGCTTGAAGTGCTAATGTCGGTACTAGCTCTACCTTTGCCTCGACGAAAGCTAAGTGACTATTAGTGTTTCCGAAACTAAGGTCCTCAGCTCGCTGTTTCAGAGGCCCTTACACGAAAAATCGCTTCGAATGGCGAGGCAAGGATTTAGAAAAGAAATCTGTAATTATCGTTTCGTATGTTCTGTTTATTTAGAGTTCTGAAGCGTTTGAAGGGCGGGATGTTCCTCACAGGAAAAGCTGATCATATAAAAACAAATTCTCAAAGCTTTCTGAGCCTCACTGTCAGGCACGAGAACACTCATGTCTCCAGAGATGTAAACGCAAACTTGGAAGGTTTGCATACGTAATATAAACGATTGTTTTTTGTTGTGTTGACAACGTAGTACCTGCCAGTGCGCGAAACGGTGATGATATTTTTTGAAAGAGTATATCTGAGTGGATGCTGGTTAATATTGTGGGATTTGAGTGGAAAAATAAAGCTTTTAAGGGTAAGAATTAGAAAAATCAAATCAAGGTGCAATTCAACAAATAAACCTCAAAACTGATCTTCGAAATATTCACCAGCGAGCTATGGCTATACAGAAAAATATACCTAAAATGTGGGCGATCTAAATGAGAGGATTTAGAAATTTTTACACGATAATAATATCACATATCGAAACCCTACAAGTAATGGTTCGTCCCAAATTTCGTCATCGAAAAGACCATTTCCTTATACACTGCATCTAATTTAGGAAGTCAGACTACAGGTCACCGATGGCTGGTATTTCGGAAGTAGCAAGACATTAACAATTATATATTTTTTTTTCGAGAGGAGAGAAGCAACATAATAGACAGATATCACGCGCTTCTAGGAATGAGTTAAACAATTCAAGGGGTGCATTTTGCCCAATTCATATTGACAACTCCAACGGAGTTAATACCTATATGTATTGAAAAACAATGAGAATACATAAAAGTGCTGTAGTCGGAAATCAGGCGTTCCCAACACTTTCTGCTTCAAATTAGTGCTCCCGCCACACTTCTGGGAAGAGACAGCTCGGTAAATTCTCTAACGACCGAGGCTCGACTCCAACTAAATAACATCAAATATGGAGTCGGCTATATGCTGAAACATGGGGTTTGAAGAAGAAAGGACGGGGTCGTCTTTCCTTGCTAAAAGGCTGGGTGAGATGAGAAGAAAAACGAACGAACAAGCTGCCTAAATATTCGGAACCGCGGTGCGGAATTCCACCGGCAAATCTTTTCACGAGGATCTCAGAAAAACAAAAATAACCGAGCAGTAACATGTTTCGGGGCGCACATATTGGGGCACGCGAAAGTCTCTAAAACAAATCCATAAAGGAAACAAAACAAAAAAGTAAATGAGGACAGCGAGCTCTGCTGTCAGGGCGCCAGACAGCTCCCGCCCGTTTAATTAACTCCCGAGGACGGTAAACATAAACGACTAAAGAAAGCGGGGTCGAGAATTCCTCGAGGCTATTGTGCCGAGGGTTCACAGCCGAGCAAGACGAGCAAGCGACTCCGCGAGCAGGCAGCTTTAACGCGCACTCAACGATCACAAAGAAAGCCGTAGAAACCCTCAGCCTGTTGTGGCTTGAAGGGACCGTGATGCGTTTTTTGTTTTTGTTTCGCTGAATACTTCTCAGACGTCGTCACTAAATTTTATCGTAACGTAACGAAGAAGACGACGACGCTGAAGCAGTAGTGCGCCAGGCCTGCTCGCTCGATCCGGCTTCGATGAAAGCTTTAATTCTCATGGCGACATGTCGTGTTTGTCATTTGCAGCCGGCCACACATTATAGGAACACTTATATAAAATATTAGTTTATTTGATCTCTACTTGCACATTGTTACAGAAAACACCGAATAAAATTGAGCGTCGCCACCTCCTCAAAACGTGGTATCTACACGCTTCTTTCTATAAAGCAACTTCAAGATATGGCAAATCAAAGTAGTGCTAGAGGATTATAGCCGGAAACCTCACTCTCAAGCGTCTAAAGGAAATGTTACTGTCTAAAAGATGTAGCACCACAATTTAAGTGTTCAGAAACCGGGGTCACCTTTATAAAAACGCTCATCACGGAGCCAATCTCCTTTAAGTGTGGGCTTTTCCTGTGAAGGCATCTTCTCGCAGTGGTGCACCCTTTACAAGAAACCTAGCAAAACATTTTTTTTGTGCTTTTCTATCGTGGTTTTGCAATTTTCATGGCTTAATGTTTGAAAGTTTCATTAAACTAACTACTGTTACAGTAATATTTTATAATTTTTTTTTCGGAATTCACCGCTAATTGTTATAAGTGTGTGCCGCCTAATATTCCGATCTAATGTCACATTAGCTGCTGGTCCTCGCGTTTCCGTTCAAGAACATGTCGTGGTAGGGCAGTTTGTACTTTTTACAGGAATGAGCTAAGAGGATTCGCAAGTAAGAATACAAGTAACTATATTTCTTAAAGGAGGCACTGAAGTCAAGTCTGAGATTGTCCTTTTGTGGTGACAACTCAATTTAGACGCTCTAAGCATCCCAACAAACCCGAAATCACAATCGTGCGTAGCTTATTTCCTCGTTAAAAGCGTGTTCAAAGATCGCGACACGCACTTTTTGGGAACAATTGTCTTCCGAGTGAAGTGGTCGACGACGGGCGCTTGTCGGCGAGTTGCAAGCGATGGCTTTTCTCGCGGAGATAAAGAGGAGTCTTATCCAAATATGTACCTATCGGACTCTCTTCGAAACGAGTTATAACAAAATCATGCGGAATCTGCGCGTATTGTAGGTCTTTCATTGGTCCACTCAATGTAGTCCTGCGAGACAAAAGAGTCCACATGCTTGTCTATTGCCCTGAGATGAATAGGCGGTTTTGTAATATAGGACTTGGTATATGCAGAAACTAGCACACTTTAAACAATATAACATAGAAAAAGACCTTTTTCAAAAATGACTTCAGTGCCCCTTTAAGGTGATTACCTGCGCACTTCATTTTTTAAGTGTAAAAATCTGTTTAGTATTTGTTAAACTTTTATTGATTTTTCGGCGTTTTAGTTGCGCGCATACTATTTCATAAAAGTCTCATCTCGCGATAAAAAAAAAAGAAAACAACTAACCCCTTTCCCCTAATACTAATAATAAACAAACATCAAATGCTACCGAAAACTACCGACAAAGTTGTGTCATCAATTTAGAGCTTCGTTCCATTCGCTTTTGCGATGATTGGTGTCTGTTTCTGTTTCCTTTCCTTCGATAAGCCGCATATGTTTCGTGCATCACCAGCGGCGCCGTGGCGATCGATTCTTCGGAGGCACTTGTTTGCTTGACGATCAATCCCCAAGGAGACGCTTTGACGCGTCAACGTGTCTCCACGAGTCTGCGCTTCTTACCGAATTTTTGTTCTCGTACATGAGGGCAATGGATCCTAAAGGTACCCTAATGATTTCGGCACAATCACTGACGGAGTGAGAGCGGCAGGGTTTGATTCAATTGCGCTGCGAATGCATACAAATAACGATAATGAGACGAGCAAGAGGACGCGAGATACAGTAATAGGTGTAAACAAACAAGTGCTTATTCTTCCTTCCCCACGAAAAGCGGAAATATAGCGAAAAAAAGAAGAGAGAGGAAAAAGGGAGGAAGTATCAATTTCGCCCTCTTGTGTCCTGTTCTCTTCTTTTGTCCTTGTCCTTGCTGCGCACAAGATTGTATAAGGGGAAAGTATCAAAAACCATAGGTAAAGAATGAACAACTGTTTATCCCCTTCGGTCTTTAGCTATTTGTACACTCATCCCTTCTTTGTTTTTGTCTTTTCACTCTTCCATCTCTTTTCGCTTTTTCCCATATCTTTTGTGGAAGAAAAAAAATCAGCGGTTAGTGTGCACCCGTTTTTTAATGTCGCGTCGTCTTCCTCGTCTGAATGTCGTTGTTCGTAATCCTCAGCAGCACAGTTTATTCAAAGCAAAGAAAAGCCAACAATACTTCGTTTAAGCTGAAGTCCAGATGCTGCTGACGCTACACGAGATAATGGGACGAATCAGACGGCATGAAAACCGCCTCATCATAGTGTTCGTCATATTTCTGTACATATTCTATCATCGCTGAAACAATCATAAGCAGAAAGGGCCGAGTTACTTGCGATATTGACGCTGCTTGATTGCTGCTATTACCTCGTAGCCTGGGCTGAGTCTGGACTTGGACAGAAACGAAGTATAGCCCAATCTTAAGCACTCTCAGACATTAAACCGGTCTCGGCCTTCAACACGCGCTAGGTGCCTTCCGCTGTGCTTTGGATGAGCGCGCGGGCTTGAGAGACGCCGACGGATTGTCAAAGCATAGCCTCCTCTGTACTCACAAATCCTGGCAGTTCAATGACGCTGCCATAGAGTGCCTGTCAAAATTTGGAGCGCGAGGATCTGGTAGCACAGAGCATTTCTCGGGAACCTTGACGTCAGAGCGCAGCTTTTGTAGCGGCGAGGACCCGAAACGTGATTTTCGAACACGACAAGAAAACAAGCGGTAGCGCGAGAAACGTGAAGAGCAAGAGCGGACATTCCATCACTCAGGAGATGTGTGTTTCAACGTCTCGCCGCAGCGGGGCGCCCATCACGTGGCTCTCCTCTCATCCGTTGTCTACCGCTCTACAATTTCAATTTCGGCGGCCGCTTCTCGTGGTGATCTACCAGGCGTTGTCAGTATAGAGGAGGCTACACTCTTAGAAAAAAGGGTCAGTATAGTCCTCCCTAAAGGGAGGAACGCTCTTGACACATATGTTCCTTCAGAAATGGAGGAACTTTCGTCCCCAAAGCAGGGGAGCAAAAGTTCCTCCGTCGCCTGCATCTCATTATGGCGGCCACGAATCGAGCAAATCGAGCTCAATAAGGCTTAACGAGAACACGAAGTCTGTTGTACGGAGCGAGAGGAGCAGCAAATAAAAACGTAACACGAGCTTTCCGCGAACTGTATTTATTTCCGAAGCCGGCTTCCCCTGCAGGTAAAGAAACTTACGTTTCGAAAGCATGCAGTCACTCAGTCGTCTCATCGTCAGCACTGCGATGTTAAACGGAGACAACCGGCACCCAGTTCGCGCACTTTGTCTTACCTTTGCTATTCCTCGAGCCACAATTCCTTCGTCAACCGTTGCGTCAACCGCACATCACGAAGGAGTGGTAAACCATTCGCCCGCAAAACCAAAATCCGCTCCAAAAAAAGCAAATCCGAAGCAGCCTCTTGGCTTGTTTCAGCACGGTAACAGGAAATTATGGCGTAGCCGCGTAGCGTAAAAAAGGAGGTTAAATCGCTTGCCACCAGATGGCAGAATCAAGCAGATTGATCGCCAGTAGCTAGGCTAGGTGGCGCTAGTTACAACCCAATTCATGTTCTACAAAAAAATTTTATATTCTGTCGCCACCATTGAGCTTTGGGACTCTTTCTTTCACACAGGCAGACATATTACGCGTTCTACGGTACAAGCATCAGCTGAACATACATAGAGCGCATACACATACACACAAACATCAATGCAACAGCATACAAACAACAACACAACAGCACACTAACCCGATCACTACTCCCGAGCTCTGCGTTTCCGTCTTTTATAGTGGTCGTTCTGAACGTACGGAATTTTTCGGTGACTCTTTAAGCAATAAAAAATATTCCCAGCATGTTGGTTTTTTTCCAGCAATGTCATACATCTGAGAGTATTTTTAATGGCTCAGGGGATGAATCTCTTATTAAAAAGAAAACGCTCGATAATGCCGTTATTATTTGAAAGCCAATAAATCGAGCCGCTCCAATGCGGTTCCAAGCCTGGGTTTGTTTCCCCGCACGGCACTTCCGAGCCAGTATTTCTATTGGGTAGTGTTTGTTTTACTATTTGTGCTGTTCGCGCACGGCTGCAATTGCCGTCTAGAATTAATCTGTGTAGAGCGGATATTCACTCAGCTGGAAGTGATGCTTCACGGGCAGAGAGATCGCTTTTCGATCAACTTGAATGCAGTCGAAGCCGCGACTTGCGGCAGGTGTTAAGTGTACGGAGCTACCCTGTGGCGAGCTCGAAAACGTCTAGCGCTCATCCCAGCGCGCCACTTGGAGGGCAGTTTCTCCAGGAACCGTAGTATATTTAAATAGCAAAATAAAGGATAACTTCTTTTTTCGATTTTATGTTTTTTTATGCTAAAATTTCATTGTAAATATAGTACTTTCCGTCATTATTTCGTACTGTTCAGTATTTTCACCAGAGCGCAATCGCTCTCGGGGACCGACAGTCACATTGGCCACTGTACGATAGGAGCTTACCGTTCAGACCAGCGTTCCAACATGATTATCCGCACGTCGATCGACTGCACCTAATTTCTCAAGTGGTCTAAACTCTTTAATGTAAAGGGGAATGTCAACCTGCAACACCCGCCCCCTCCGATCACGGCCCAACCAGCGGCATCAATGCCCGACAGTTTACGTCATCTCATCTTGTTGTTACACCACTGATACGCGAACACACGGTCACATCGGCGATAATTCCAGTCTTCTCTTCACTACGCACAACACTGCCATCACGATGTTGCTGCTACGTTGCCGACACGCAGAAATACAGAACCACGTTGAACGCCGGTTGGCACTCGGCACGGGAAAACAGAACCGAACTCAGCACGGAAGACACCCAGGCAGCCGGCAGGAAAACCTGCCTGCCTTGGACACAGTTACTGCGATTTCCATAACGTCGAAAACGTCGATACAGATCCGCGTGGTTCCGCTACTGTAGTTCCGCTTTAGTTCCGCGTACCTCCGCAATCCCCGCAATCCAGAGACGGCCATCTTATCCAGTGTACGTAGCGCTGCTGGCACTGCTCCGGAACTTCGCTGTTTCTAGCGGCTTCATTTGTTCGTTTGAAAAAAAAAATAGTGATAAAAACGTCAATGCAACCGAAATGTTCTGCACGCTTGGACTAGAAGACGGTATTAACGGCGGCCTTCGCTGCCGCTGAAGCTCAATGAACTCAACAACATTTATTAAACAACGTGCGCGACGTGCTCGAAAAACGAAACCGAAAGAAGATGCCTCCCTTCTTCTCGAGTCCGCTTGGGGGCGCGTCAGTAGAAGGGAGGAAGACGCGCCGTTGCTGCCTTTTACCTCCATTTTTTCTTAGAGTGCAGGGTCAGGGCCCAGCGGTCGAGGCGGCCGAGGCAGCCGAGTTACGAAATGTGGCCGAAGAGACCGAGGCCCGAAGCCCGCCACTATCGCAGCTGATCGCAGCCGCCCAGTGTACGTAGCAGTGTCGGCATCGTTTCGAAGCTTAGCGGTTTATGACGGATGTGTTTTAACTCTTTCTTTGTGAATGCCGAAAACGCCGCGGCAAAAGAAACGACTGAAGGACCGACCTCGTCGTCTTGGCCCCTGCGTAAACGGCTTAGATCCAACCTGGGTGCCCAAATCTTGTTTATCAAACAGCGCGCTGATGAAGCTTGTAGCAATGATATTTGTATAGTTTTCCTTGGCGTCGGTGGATAATAAGGACTTTAATTTTCCTTTTATCGGTCTGGGTTTGTTTATGCCTGTTTTGGTAAATAAAAAGATTAAAAAAACTTAACGAAAAAAAAAACAAAAAAAACACCGCTCCTTCCAGGGATCGAACCTTCGACCACTTGGTCAGTAGCGCGATGTTCTACCCCTGCGCCAACTCAACAGGGAGGAACTCGACCTCCTCCTTTCATCCAAACTTCCGTTCCTCCCTTCTCTGGGCAACTTGACTACAACAAGGAGGAACAGTCGCCGTTGCTACCTTTCTCCTCCTTTTTTCTTAGAGTGTATGGTCAAAGGCAAGAAGCTCGTGCTGGGGGCGGGTCTACTGAAGCTCCTTTCTGCCGCTATCACCTTGACAGTGACTATGGTATACAATTCTCTTCGATCTCTCGCGTTATTGAAAGATGCGTCGATGGGTTACCACAAGACCTTTCGTCTATAGTTAAAACTAAACAATATTGCAACATAATATTTGAGGCAGGTGGACAGTGACAGTTCGTGTAAGTCGGCCAATAAGTGGGGCGTAGGCTCTCATTATAAACACGCGTATTTGTGATGTATTGGCAATGGCTGCCTGTTGGTGTCAACTATTCCTGAAATAATATAGGCTGGTTTATTACGCAATGAACTAATTTACGGATGTATTTTTACTGATATTTGATTAGAAAGTGCCAGCTTGTCTATGAGCGAATCAAGTATTAACACCACGATGTTTGAGAGCTTTGTTCCCAGTTTTATCCTCCGGTGATTTTAACTACGAGAGAAAGTACTTTTCACAATCACAACTAACATAAAAATATGATACGCCGAGATGCTTTCTAGCAAGAATTCTTGTGATTAAGTTTAAGATGCCTTTACAAATATTGCCAATCTAATAAATCTGAACCTACCCAACATTTTAGTGTACAAATATATATTTGTTGTTTAAGCTTTCTCAAAAAAGTTATAACAAAAGCCAGCGCACATGTAAGAAGATACTGTTTTCTAATTATATAGTCAATTAATTTCAACAAATTAGAAAAAGTTCGCGCTTATTTTAGTTCGCCCAAATGAATTGACCTGAGGCTGTAAACTAGATAACTCAGCGAGAAGTTGGCGAGGTCGACGACCGCCGCGATGAGCCAGCGCCAAGGACGACGAGCTAGCGACCACATCGACACTCCTACGGGCGACCACATCGACTTTCCGTAAAGAGCTCAAGTTAAAGCCTCTGGTCAGGTGTGGATCAGGCAGCAGTTGTTTTAGATTGGTCGCCCCGTGGGAATATTGGTTCGATTGTTTTTGGCATCGCCAGGTATTCATTCGCTCGATACCTATGAGGTTCAAAAGGCCGAAATGAAGAATGAAAAACAGCTGAGCATAAATTGTTTCAAAGCTCTTAAAATAAACTGACATGAAGCTGTTAGACTTGAAACTTTGTTTACGCAGATGTATTACAAATTCTTTACCGGCAGCCTGCACTTTCGCAAACTGACAATTTTTGAAAACAGTGCAGTTTTAAATTTTTCATAGCCTTTAAGGCGTTTTAATCAGTCCGACCAGCTGAATGAGTTGTTTTCTAGGAAAATCTCTCGATGTGAGATATGTCCGTGCCTGTTGTACTCTTCTTCAGAGCTTCAAGAATGAAAACAATTGAAAACTCGGATTGTAGAACACAGTAATTATATTTTTTATTTCTTTATGACAATTGGCAGCGGACGTGGATCGGACTGAAAGTTGGTAAAATCACTTTTAAACGTCGGAAGCGCACGTTTATATCTCTGTACTTCAACCAATGTCGGAAATGTGCTGACAGACCAAAGCCGCGCTTTTAAAACCGGCTCGGTGTTTTAACTGAAAGAAGGGAGCTCACTGGAGAGCTGGTGAAAGTTGCTTAACCTAACCTGAGACAGAGAAGGACAAAAAAAAGCACATAGAGTCGTGTCTTATGTGTATTTTTTTCTTCCCTGTCTCAGGTAAAGTTATCAAAGTATTTTATTCGTGCTAGAAATTTTCTTTTTTTACTACAGACGTTGAACAGTAGAACAATAAAACATATATCAGGGATATTTTTCTTGACTTTATCAATGAAAAGTACACGCGCGTCGTTTTGTCACCCCGTTATATTACTCGAACGAAAGTTATATAAGACGACTCCTTTTTGAAGTGTATCTTCTCTTGTTTCTGCCAAAGGTGGCCGCAAATCGGACATGTTCTTATACCAGGCCATGCTTCATCAACGCGTAACGGGTGAGTTGGACTAGCAAGAAAATATGAACTTAAGTTTAGAGGGAAGCAGCGGCGACACACACACTCTGATTATGCAGTCTCTTGCATCATGAATGGCTCGACGTGACAGAGCTGCCAGGCTCTTTGGTTGGAAGTTCACGTTTTCAGGTTTATTTCAAAGGCCTTGTTGTAAAGCTCTTTAGGAAGGAATGTTTCAGTGAGAACGTGTAATACCTGACAAGACCCAGCTATTCAACATTCAGACTGCCCGGCCTTTTGTTCGACTTGATACTGATTCATTAGTTCTCGTTGTCATCTGCTTATGACGTTGGGAACACACAGGAGCTGTACAGTCAACTAGTATTATAAACAGTGGCACAAAGTAACACAAATTAGTATTGTTAGTACTTAGTGGCATTTTATTCTCCCGCTCATAATATTGCCGCGTGCGAATAGCTGAGTCAGCAGCGACTCGACTCCCACGCCGCTGGCTGGGGTTGATCCCCGCCAGGTCTTGTCCCATTTAACTTTTTTTTTGCTGGCATGACGGGAATGTTTGAGTTGACTTGAGAATCTTGTCGTTTGTTCGAGCTCGGAAACTTCTAGATACCCACGCGCTTACAAAAAGAGCTTCGCGTGTCTGCTTGAGGGAGTCGTTCTTCCGTCACCGTCAAAGTACGGTCTTTGTTACGTTATGTTGCGCGGCATAAGTTCGCCGCATTAAACTTTCAATTTAAGTTTTATTAATTAAGTTTGTGTTTATATTCGCGACAATATCTATCGCTTGGAAAGTCCATTGTTTATGGTAGTACAGTGTTCTTTGGGGGAGTTATCACGGTTCCACAAATTAGCTACTCTTAATATTAATATAAAATTCGTTTATTTCCATTAAGTCGTGCAAATTAATAGTTGCGATTAATTTCAGCTACACTCAAGTTCCGTTTATTCTCATAGGTAGTTCAAATAAAATTCCACAAGTTCTCAACAAACTTTGCTATAGTTAATAAACAAATGGAAACGATATCGCATGCAACAAAACACGTTTCATATCATACGGATACTAGAAAAGCTGGACAAAAGCCTAAACGCTACCTTGTTTATGTTTACATTTGCATAAAAAAGGTATAAAAGTAATAACTACATTTTGTGTGCCCATTACACCCTTTATTCTACTGTAATTGATATCCCTATAAATAATGTGCTTGTCAATGTCTGCTATTTAATATTCCATTTACAGTACATACCTGATGTAACCTTAAACCGCCGCCATTAGATCGACCATGAAGCATAAAAAACCTGCATTGTAATTTGCAAATATAATAACCGAGGGATACCTATATTTTTAACTTTTTTCAACTATATATCGAGACTTCGTTTGCAAGTTAAGGATGACTCCTTCTAATCTGCAAAAAAAAATTAAACTAAAAAAATTATGCGAAAATCGCCAGAGGTGCAATTATTTCATTGTTTCAGTGAGCCTGGTATCTGTCTATGTAATATATTGAGTAGTTTGTTCTAGTAACGCGGAAACACGTTGAACACGGCGAAGATTAGACACAACGTATAGTGAACACACCATTACCTAGATATTATAATTATAAAGATTACATAAAAACGTTCTCCCATACTGCGCCACTTGCTCGCGATTCCCCGCGGAAACAACGCAAACACCACCGTGATTTACTATGCTATCTTGCGGGGTATGTGGTTCGTTTCACCGTGAATTAATCGAATTATGTCATGCACTCTTTACGACATAAACAACACTCCGGTGTTTGTTTACGTCCACCTTTTCCAGAGCTTTCGTAATTGACAGGTGTTATGTCCCATTTTTTGCTTGTGTTCGAACCGGAAGTAAATTGGAGCAATTTTCCTATTTAGACTTCATGAAACCGTATCTTGCTTTCACCTGCAGTGTGGCAAGAGTTACTTCCGGAACGATTTAAAGTGCGCAATCAAAAATATATAGCAAATTTGGTTTTGATACTTACTCATTACTTCTGAAATTCGTTAAGCAAACCATACTTCACAAATTACGGCGGCAAAACTGCAGCAAAATACCGCGTTCTCTTTTCATTTGTTTTCTTCTTTTTTTTAAAGCAGGGACGCAAGACCCGCAGTGATTATACAGGAGAAGGAGTATGCTATCTTGCCATTTTGCCACACGAAATTTCTGTTCAGCCCTAAAAATACAGTGTCGTTTAGTTTGACACTTCATGAACTGGCGACATAAATGTAGGCCACCGATATTTGGTATGTGTTCATTTATTGCGCTGGATTTAATTAGAAAAAAACGTACAGTTTGAGCACAATCGTAGTAGAAACATCTGCGAAAATTTTCAAGGAACAACTGAGCGCAAAAATAATGTATTATTTCGCACGCCACAAGTGTTACTAATCAGTTGTTTCTCATGACGAGGCAGAAATAAATAAGTCTTTCAACCTTGTTTGTTTATCAGGTAAACACTAAGTGCCGCCTTTTTTCATAACCTAGAACGTCGACTTAAACGAGCGAGAATGAAGCCCTGTATTTCTCTACAGCAACCATATCTACGCTTCAGAGACAACGAGAATTGCCATATTTTCGCTCTACCTCTCAACTAGTAAACAAACCACGCTGCAATGCACCGTTGCCTTCTGCAGGGTAAGGTCGAAGAAATGAAACCCGGTTTTTTGGTCCGTATAAAATACGCATCGCAGAAAGCTGAAACCCCGCGAGAAAGTGGTTCTAGCGGTGAAGACAAAATGCCAAAGTGTGAGCGCATGACGTTACCTAAAATAAAACGCACAAAATGAAACTAAAAATTCTTTATGAGCCTACGTCCACTTAAGCCTAATATTCATCAAACTAATTTTAAATTGCGGGCGCCACTAGTATTTATTTAGGTTAAAAAAACTTGTCAGTTAGAGGATATTGATTTATTTCTTGCAGACAAGTTTATTTACTGACATGATTCTATGGCCCCCATATTCTCAAATTTAAATTCGATGAATCTTAGGTGGCAGATAGAAAAAAAATGCTTTTATTGTTGTATCTTCGATCCAGAAATCGTCATGTACTCTAACTTTCTCATTTTCCCACCAGGGCTAGCGTCGCATTCTTCATTTTTTAGCTTTCTGCTATGTGTATTTTAGTGATGCAAGGCGATAACCCGGGGTTTATTTCTTCAAGTTATCACTATAATTATGCCCTTCACCACGCGAACTTCATGTTTAAACGTCTGTATGTAAGGACTATATATTATTATCACGTTGAGAGCAGTGGCGTCAATGCTACTCTCTTTGGTACGAGGAACAAACTTCGCGAGCCACTAACGTACGAAATTTCGGAAAAGTATACTGCATCAAAAGAAAAAAAAAAAAAAAAAAACTTGATATACTTTAATTTATTTTAATTTAAAGTTACAATAAAAATTGCTGTGAAGACAATGCGAAAATACGACACAAAGACATCGTGAGCTACATGGCCAGCTTCTCGCCTCAGTTGGAATAAGTAAGCGTTATTAATATTTTTTAGCGAATGATTATCTTACCAGAAATGAAATTCAAACCATAATCAGTAAAGAAGTTTTTTGTAGCGTGAGCTACACTGGCCGAGGTTGAGCAGTTCCGGGTAACTCGCATAATGAGCCGTGCTGCGCATGCGCGAGGAGCAGTGACGTCACACGGCGCACAGCTTGCGCGCCGGAGCCGCCGCCGCCACGCGCTCCGCCGCCGGCGCGTGCGCCTCGCCGGTCTGTGCATTCCAGAGGAGTGACGTCATAGCCGCGGCAGACGCACTGGCGCCATTGCGTGCCCAGCTGTGCGCCTCCGCTGCGCAGTAGCCAAGTCTGACGCTGCACCGGATCTGCTTTACAGCGCCTCTCATCTTGTGCGCATAAGCTCACGCGACGGATATCCTGGCATAGCCAAGCTAAGCTACCGCATTTTTTTAGGCCGCCCAGATAATTGAGCAAATTTAATTCTCATACCCAAGTAATGTTCAATCAAAATTTGCCATAAGTTATTTTTTAATATTGTCATTTTAGTAAAAGCCATCTTAAGAACTACGGCTGCGGTCGTCACTCATCCCCTCATAAGCACCGCTTATCCTATACGATTTCATCGTCATCCATAACTCGGTAACATTTCGTCAAAAAAGTAAAATAATCGTGATCATCCCCATCCGGACTCATAAAAAAATGAAACGATTTTTATACTTTCCCTCAATACTAGTCGGAATCACTCCCTAACGTTAATAAGCGAATAAACTTGTCTTAGTTTGTATTTCTAAGCACTGGCAGTCGGCAAATAAATTAGAGAAATGTGAGCATGGTTCATCAATCAACCCGGAGCCAAAACAGGCGGACACGTCGCCTTGCTGGTGCCTATCGAACGCCGTACCCCTATAAAAATGGTTATCGCCGTTCAAAAGAAATATGATTGCCAAATGGTAATAGGCGTCTATAAGCAGTTAATCAGCAGGCTACAGATGTTCATCGTCATTGCGACGTCATTCTGTTGACCCGGATAGCCATTTCGCCACCGTCAACTTTTTGCCATTGTATTGGTTATTGTCGGCGTATCACCAGTGTATCTACGTGTTAATGCTAATTGGCTAAAGCAGGCAATGAAAAGACTATAAATTTTATAATCTTTTGATTGCTTCCAATAGCCAATCAGCATTAGCATGTAAATGCACTGGCGATGCACCGACAATAACCAATAGAATGGCAAAAGGTTGACGGTGGCGAAATGGCTATCCGGGTCAACAGGATGACGACTCAATGACGATTAACATCCATGGGTGGCCGTGGATGGTATTCGTCGTTTAGACATCATTTGATCAACCTTCGTAGCCATTTCGCAACTGTCAATGTTTCGTCAATTTTCAGCTGGCCAGCCAAAAAATCCATAAGAAAAGCATCCATGACCTCACCGGCTTCGGCAGTGCCATTTACGGGCTGGTGCGATTTCATGGCCTGATACACGTAGTGCCGGCTTGCAATATGGGAAGAAAACAAAGATTGAAGACAAAGATTGAAGAACAATTTAAAGAACCAAAATTTATTAATCACAATGTCATTAAAATGACTAGTGTTTTTTGCAAAAGACTGAGTTAATCGCCCAAATGTAAACGATGAGTGAAAAAATGACCTTTCCTTGCTTCCTGACATGTTTGTAAGGTGTGAGCTGAAAGAAGAAAAACATTATAAATTAATTGGGCATATAACCAGCAATATCCTTGCAGCACATTCGATATACTAATGCACAGAAGAACCTTGCTCACATGTTTTCTCGACTGTTGTGTTCACGGACACCGGTCCTATCGAATGTCCAAAAGTATATAGTATGTGTTTGAATTACAAACTTCACGAGTTGCCTTCCTGGTTCTTATGCCCAAAAACTGCCACTCAAGGTGGCCGGTATGACCACTTGGAACACATACCCTGTTCCTTTTGCTTTACTCCCTTTATTTCACCTCCTTGCCTCTCTGCATTGTGTTTCTTGCTTGGTCCTGTATGACACTAAGAGATTCAGGCTCTCACGACACCCCATTTTTCTTTACCACCTCCATGCCACCATGTTCAAGCAGTGCTGATTGCATCAAGCTCCACTGCTGTGATCTGGCATGCAGGGTGCAGTGATTTGTTTAAGGCAGCTATGGTTTAGCTCGATGGGCTAGAATTTTTGCATCCTAATATTTCAATATCTTTTTAACTGCAACTATAAACAACGCCCCACTGCGATGGCGCGGCTGTCGGCACAGCACATGTGCAGACATGCCTGCTCACACGAATCTGGTTCCTGCGCATGCAGTGCCCATATCTGCTGTGGGCAAATGCAAGCTTGTTTGTAAACAGTGTGTTACTTATAGTTCAACCACAATTTTAAGAAGTGTTGAAAAAATTGTCAGCCTGTCAAATAAGGCAATCTCTTTTACAGCCATAAAAGCTGAGATGAAATAAACAGAGAGAATAGAGCTTCCTGAAACATCTATAGCTATCCCAAGGGCATTATCAGTTCTTACATCTTCGCTCATGTCATGATCCTTTATTGTTACTGCATAAAGACGCAGCAGCAGGGTTCTACTGTATTTCACATAATGTTTGAATGTGCAATAGCTTTAACTTCCACAACACATTAGCCAAACATAGGTTGTCAAAATGTGAACTCCACAATAATGCAATAAGTATGAATACAATAATAATCCTTGGAAAAGGGGTACAAGGGGGACAAATGGGAATCTCCTTTGTCTCCCTCGTCCTCCATCTCCAGGTATTATTATCGTCATTCTTGTCTTGAATAAAAGGGTCTACTTGTGTCTCTTAAGAGAGGGAAGCAGCTTACCTGAAAGAGCATAGTGCCCCCGGGACAGAAATCGTGAGAGGCTGTCCTTGACTTGCTTCCCCACATTGCCGTACTCCGTGAAGGTGTGAACTGAAAGAGCAAATGAGAATTGCACTTAAAAATGATAATAGCCCCTAGAAAGCTACACTCAAGTATTGGTACTCTTTTCCTCATTGTCCTTGTGCTTTCGGTGTGCCTTCTGTCATGGGAAAAGCGCCCTCCTAGTAAAAAAATCTTGCATGTGTGAGAAATTTATGTGTCCAATAAACGAATATGATCGAATAAGATCATACAAAAACCTTATAAGAACATATAAGAACAATATAGGAAATATATAAGATTATATAAGAAGGTATAAGAAACTGAACAGAAGTTTCTTATAACTTCTATTATAAGTTTATATTGTTCTTATATGTTTTATAAGGTTCTTGTATGTTCTTATTGGATTATATGCATTTGTTGGACATAAAAATTTCTTATACATAGAAGAGCTTTTACTAGCGAAGCTCACTCAGCATGGAGAGTGACGCGACCGTCTTTAGGCCTAACCACTTTCATATAGACAAAATCTTTTCACGATTTCACTGTCCAAAAGCACACCACAGATGACCACGTGTTTGTTGACATCAATGCACTCGGTGGGCGAAACATGTCCGGGGCTGGGCAATTCCTCGACCCCAGCTATGTTAGGTGTACGTGCCGCTCGGTTTCATTGTTGATCACTACCGCAACTACACACTTGCAGCCATGAGAGCGTATGCTGCTATGCTTGGCCTGGCTTGACGTGGCCTGGCCACTAGGCGGCTAAAGAAAATTGGCTTGGTGGCAAGCCGAGTTGGACGCAATTTGAGACTCACGGAGAGAGTAGATACGGTAAATAAAAACATTCTGAAAGCTTCTCAGTTGTTCCTTAACTTCAAACGCACCCACCGGATCAATCAACCACCTCCCTTTCATTACCTGACCCCGCCTTCTGCACATGGTTATGAGCGGGAGTGTAACACATGGCGAAAGATAGACATATGACTGGTCCAACGAGCATGTAGCTTCTACCACGCTATCAGCTGGTCATAAAACAGAGTATAGTGATGCAGCACAAAAAAATTAGTGCCATTTCAGAATGTCTGAAGGAGAACACACCCTCAAATATCCTGAAACTGTAGAGTTTCCTGCAGAGCCACTTGATTTGATTGGCCAGGCAGTAAATAAAAGATACACTCACCAAAGCACTGTGTCGCCCATGATAAGCCTGCAACTCCATTCAGTAATTGGGAAACAACCAAAAAGCCACAGGAATGTAACACTGGATCCTGAAACAGAAAACAGAACAGCAAAATGCAGGTATTAACACAATATATAAACTGCCTCAGCGAGTGACACTTAAAACTAGCTACAGTTCTTTGGGCACCGTCTTTCTATTACAGATAATTGTGCGTGAGAATGTGCTGTCATTATCTTTCTAGCCCTGTAAACCTCTCCCAAGTCTAACGTCTCCAAGGCTGGTTCCGCAAACTTCATAAAATCTGCCATTGCTCCATTATCAAGTTCTAGAGCAAGTGACAAGTTAAAATTTCAATGGTGGAGGCTCACAGGCATTAAGCACCTGCTTCAAGCCCCTTGGCTGTCGAGAAAACACTATGTCAACCGCTCCAAAACATAAGCTTCGTGCAGAAGAGAATTGAAGTGTGCTGCTGATTCAGTAGAACTACATCAAATTCATCAACCATTGCTTAGCCGATTCACTATGCGACTCATCGTGAAGACGAAATTTGGACTTGGCCAGGGCAATATGTTTTACAGAGAAATGTTTACTGATTTGACGGACGGTGTCATTTTATTAAGCAGCCTTATTTATTTGCTCTGTAAGAAGCAGGTGAAGAGCAGTGAAGAGGAGCAAAACACAAATAGTGCTATGGACATCGGCAAGTCGAAGAAGTGATAGGACAGGCGCTACTTGTAGTTCTTCAACTTGCCCTCGTACTGACATTTGTGTATCACTATTGTTTAAGCAACTTGTCAAGCAGTTCAATTTAGTACCAGTGAAGTGGCTTGTCAGTGGCCTTGTCACTCAAGCAGAGAACATGCAGACAACAAACCACTTTCATGGTGATGACCACAACATTTTCATGTCATCTCACAAAAATCGCCCCCAAAAAAGCTGATCCTGCACTTATGTTGCAGAATGTATGCATCATCTGACGGCACAGTCTGGAGGGTCACACCGCAGTTCTCTTCGTGCGTTACACTCCCAGTTTTAATGCGGTGACCAATGAATGTTTCGGTGATGCAAAAAAAAAAGGCATTGCTCTGAATATTTTGCTGTTTCCCTTACTTAACTTATCAAAACACATTGCATGTTAATTGAACCTCAAGATAAACGTGTCACGCCGACTTATTAAGGATAACAGCAATCCAGTCCTTGACAAATTAACTGAGGGCAATAAAGAAAGAAACAAGGAGGTCATGCAATAATTGTATCGGGGAGTGGCAACAGTCCCAGGAAGTTCTGCTTCAGTTTTTGCAGTATCATTGATTTCCACATTAGGCAACCGTTATCAGCTTTGGCCACTGCTCATGCATTACATTTTAGAGTGAAGCACACTGTACGATGGCATGTTTACTCCATGACATGCCAACCTTTTTCTGGGTTCCCAGTTATCCCGAATAATACACAAAATTGCAAATAAAAGAAGCAGTTAGATCAATAGGTCACACAAATCTACGTGAAATGAGCAGTCTAGATCAGTGCATGCAGGGTGACTCCATGTGGGGCTGTATAGGAGCTTTACAACCACCCCAATAGCTTGTTAAATCAAACCCAATTATCCTCTGCTAAATGTGTGAGCTACATGGTCTTGGCAGACACTTCAAATACCTCACTTACCCCGCTATAAGTCCTAGAGTTGTACTCCCACTGCTTGTATTTGCTTTGGCACCCCCCCCCCCCGTTTTCTCCCACACTAACTGGCAGAAACACTGATCTTATTCTGCATGTGGCTGATTATTAAAAGCCTTTTGGCTTTTCAATCTGAGTAAATGCACATCCTGACAGGAACTCATTGCCTCATGAGGTCTACGAGAAAAATTTGAAGTGCGGGATATATGAAGTTTGCTAGACCTATGGCGGACAATATTTACCCTCCAAATCAAAGCAGCACCAAATGTGTCGGCCACGAACCCGTGACAACTTCAGATGAGACTAATGACAAATGCATAAAGTATATGATAATTACAGAACGACCCGATACTATGACCCAGAAAGGTGAACAAGAAGCTTACGTGAACAACACGCTTGCAAAAAGAGATCTAGAATGCCAAAGAATCAATGAAAATAAAAATAGGAAGACTTGACTGATCCTTTCTGAAGTCCCAACCTTGGTATGGATAGCATGCATCGATGCTTTCAATGAAGCTTTGAGGTGTGGCCACGAAACACACTTGAGTGAAGCTCCCAATTATTATGCTCTTAGGTGGACAAAAGGCTCACTTCAAACAGCTTTCAGCAATAAAAAAAACATGCCAGATAATAACATCACATGGTTTCCCCAAAAATAAAACATATAAACCTCCAACACCTCTCAGGGCTAAGGAAACAATCAAGGACGCACAAGAATGATGCACCTGATCCCAAAGTGAAGGGAATGCCAAAGTGCAAGACTGAATGCAAAACACACCGCTCTTCTAAGCAACTAACACTAGCTACAATTTCTTGGACACCTTCCTGGTAAACTAAGAACTAAAATATTAATTATAATTACATGTGGTGCATCACCTTCAGGATTGCTGGATGATGTGCAACTCTGGGAGCTCTTCAAGATTAAAGTGAGCAGAAATTTTTTAGTTGGCCTGAAAATGTCTCATACTTTGTATCTTGTTCAGAGTTAAGCAATAACACCGTAGCTATCTACTAACACATTACACCTAGAAAATATCACCTACGTAAGACAAGAATGATTCACACATTATCTATTGTTAACGCCATTCTGAAAAAGACAGACTTGCACAGTCCGTCCCACCATCCATCTGGCACACCCATGATTTCATTTGCCGTGCAGATGTGCCCAGACGCACATTAAATATCTCTCTGACCGGCCACCATGTCCACAACAAGGCTGTAACCTTTCAGAAGTGTGATCATGTGGCCATGGCACTCTGCAGATCGACTGCTGTGGTTACATGTAACCCAACAGCGGTGGATTTCTGCTACTAGAACCTCCACATGGAGGGAATGAATTCCCAAAAAAGGGCTACGACAGAATGTGCAAACCTGAACCGACTGGCTGCGTCACCGAACCCTCTCCAAATTCCAGTCGCTGCTTCGACAGGGACGACGGGGAGCACAAGCTTTGTCAGTAGCGACGGCACCCCCCGAGCCAAAGTCCGTGGCAGCACCTGTGACAGCGAGCCCTCCCACCATCCCTGTCACCACTTCGACTGGATATTACAGGAAGCACAGGTGATGGCGGTGGCGCCAACACAAGCCAGAGCTACATGGCAGCACCTCCAGCAGCGAGCCCTCCATCAGTATACCATTCACCATATTGAATGGGAACAAGGGAGTGCAAGCGTTGACGGTGCTACATACCTGGGATGGCAAATAATGTTTTGTAGCGACCGAAGTGGCCAAATAGCTGCCAAGCAAAACTCGGCATTCAACTCTAATGATGAGCCATGCTGTTTAGACTATGATCGACATATGTTTGCCAATTGCACTAAACCGCAGAAGCATGAAGGCTGCATCAATTTTAATAGAAGGGGACCTAAGGCAACAAACTGCCAGTGAAAACAGTGATGAAAGCTCAAGGGAGTTACTTCCAACACTGATAAATAGATAGGACAACTTACCATGAACTCCTATTGATATCTGCCATGACGCCTGAACCTCGGCACTGTAGGTGATGTCAGTGGTGTCGTCCCAGGGAACTCAAACTAGGAGTTCACTGAGCAACTCCTGCTTGACCAGGGCTGCACTTGTCTTAAATGTGAAGAACAGATATTTTATGTTATATAAATGACAAAAGATAGAAAAGGCACAAACAATATCATACCTGCCAAGTTCAGAGAAACCAAATCCGGGAGAATATCAAAGCAGAAGGGTTTAAAAAGAACTATTGACAACAAATTTACATGAAGACAACTTTATTATTTATATATTGCACTGCTCATGCTCACGGGATTGCAGCCGTCTGCTGTGATAGCAAAAACTAATTTTTTAAGTGCAGAAGGGAAAGGGGGGGGGGAGGGGGTAATTTATGTTTTCCGGGAGCTTTTTCTGTCAATCATACAACTGATCAAAATTCAAAAGTCTTCCGGGTAATACGGGAAACTTGGCAGGTATGCAATACTAACAGACACAATTTGGTACCGGCAATGCCAAAAGAGAATGCAGGTTTCATCAGCTATGCATAAATAGATACTTCAAACAACATTTACCCTATAGGGTGTATTCACGCAAGGCTAGCGAGCAGGGCACTTTGGGCACATCACTATATTTGTGTTCGTGATAGCAGACAGCGGCGCGCGCACAGCCTCACAGGCCACACTATGCAGCGAATCTTTCTCCGGTTCAGGCGACACCATGCACGAAAATGGTGTTGTTCTTGTGCGACAGTCTACTGTTGCACAAGGACAAAGGATGAACTGGGAAAAAAAAGACGAGGACAGCAGGCGTTGCACATTGCCAGTTTTTGAAAATCCCAAGTCCGAACACACATGCAAAATGGCTCGGTCGCTTTCCTTGAAACAAGAATGACTAGCTTGCATCAACGTGCAAAGTCGGAACGAAAATCATGAGAAGTGGAGAGTATCTGAGCATGTTAGTGAAATTGGTCAGTGCACGTCTGTTTGTGTGGGGCTCGTGACTTTCCACACGGCAGCACCTTGGGGCGCGGGAAGGTGGCGTTGTAAAGTTGGGGCGACGTCTCCTCATACAGGCGGCTCTGGATGGGGAGACACAGCGCGGGGTTCCTAAGGAAGCAAGAATCGAGTAATCTGTGAGGGGGACTGCCAACACTTGCAGTGTTGCTGTTTTTTTTAATGCGAAAACATTCTTTAGCTACTTCACCCGGATTTCGCTATACGATATCTGGCCTCGTAACAAAAGAAGATAAACCTGTGTCGCGTGTATGTGGAGCAGCAGTACGCACTCCTTCACATAAGCACCCTATTCGGAGGTGGCAGAGAATAGATGCGCACTCCACCCGATTGGCTGCGGCGCAAGGAGGTAAATCCGCGCCTCACATACATGATGTGGCTTTTGACTTCCGTCATCCGTCGCCGGCGATCGACCAGACGACCCATAAGGGTTTATTACCATCCAGAAAATGCCTCGGGCTTGGGCAGAGAAACGAAGCTGGGCTGCCAGGCTAGAGGAGCGCTGGGAGCCCAAAGAAGAACTGACGCGGGACGGGGCGCTCCTCATTTACCTTGCAGACAAGGGAGAGCCGCCCCCGAACTATGGTGCGTTGACTTGGTGAAGAGCGGCAGTATCTGACGTCAATGATTGTAGTAAACCATTCACAAAATAAAGTGTTTACTCAAAATTTGTGTCATCGTATTCACAGTGAGCTGTGGCGTATGTCTCCCGATGAATGCTATCGCAATTCGACAGCCAATAATAGTGGTTTCTGCAGCCAGATTATTTTTCTATGATGTAGTTTTTAGCAAAGTGCAGGGGACACTGCGACAATATCGCTAGCGCTGGTGTAATACCTCCAACGGGATACTTGGCATCAACTTTGAAGGGTTCGACCACTGCTGTGGTTTACAGGAGTCGCGGATAGTCCTTGCCGCCGACTGGTTCATATAGGAGCACGTGGACAATGCAGATTTTTAACTGATTGGTTTGTTCATCAGTGAGTGAGAGAGAGAGTTAGAAATGTCAAATGGAAGAACAGGGGAAGACAATAATGACTTCACCCGAGGCTCTGGGGGGGGGGGGGTCGTCGAGATGGTTGTCTAAGTTGGGATTCCTGTAACTATGTAAATAAATGTACATAGTCGAAGTAAAGCAGCACGAGTTAGCACATCACTCAGCAACGCGCCCGCCACCAAGCTCCTAACAATCGGGGCTGAACCCTCCTCCACCAACAACTGGAGCAACAACTATGTTCAAGGCACTTCATCTCGGAGAAGTGTCGGCACGGTTGGCTTTTTCGTTTGGGTCGGGCCTGTCAAGTGTGCGTGTGTAGCCAAGATGTTTCTTGGCTGCAGAGTCAGGATTGTAGTCATTAAACTAATTTGCTGCAGCATTTGCACAATGCCGAATCAATAAAAAAAACAGCTGAGGAAGAGAATGTGCAAAGCATTACAATTTTCACAGTTTCAGCTAAAAGCAACGGCAACCACTGAGATTGCTGCGAGGCAAAGAAATGTGTGCTCATGAACGGTGATTTTTTTCGATGTCGATTTTCCAACGCTCCTGCGGTAAGGAACTTCCATTCTAGTCTCTCGACCTTCTGGTTTGTCTCAGTAGAACTTTGGCTTCGAGTAGGCCGAGCCCACTCTATGACATATTAAATCAAAATAATGTCCGACAAAAGCCAACCGTGCTGACACTTACCCAAGACGAAGAAACTGTAACACACTCGACTTGCCGAAATCTTCATTAAAGCTTTTTCCCGTTGAGGCGCTCACGAGTCATTCGCGTTGCCTCCTCACGGAGAGCAACAGAACCTTTTCGCACTTGTTTGTCAGGACTCCGGGATTTCCAAAAACCAGGAGTCTGCAACACCTGCTGTCCTCGGTTTTCTCTTTCCAAGTGTCACACAGTTTTTATACGGGACGTCACCTGAAATAGAGAAAGATTTACGCAGTATGACTATCTCGTTGATTGTGGCCCGTGCAGCTAGCTGTTAATGTGCCGCCGTCTCTCATCACGGATACAAATATGGTAATGTACAGTGTGCCGCAATATGAAAAACCCACTGGGAGTGTGTGGCCGAGGCGGTGGCTGGCGAGGGCGCTGCGAACGCTCTGGGCAATTCCATTCTGCTTCAAGGGGAGGACGCTCACTCGGGGCTCAGCTAAAGCGCAACGCGCTTATCAGTTTGTGCTGAGCCCCGAGTGAGCGTCCTCCTCGAAGCAGAATGGAATTGCCCAGAGCGCTCGCAGCGCCCCCGCCAGCCACCGCCTCGGCCATGCGCTCCCAGTGGGTCTTTCATATTGTCATATTGCGGCGCACTGTACGCAGAGTGCACAGCTCACTAGTCGCACGTGCTCCACAGAAACTAAAAGAGACTGCCTATTGCTGTTTGGTAAGACCTACACTGGAATATGCATGTGTTTTGTGGGATCCGCATCAGAAGTACCTTGCAGATAAGTTAGAAAAACTTCAAAACCGTGCGGCGAGATTTGTAACAGGAAATTATAGTAGAAACAATAGCGTAACAGAGACTAAAAATGTACTTGGTTGGGAAACTTTATTGTCAAGGCGCAAAGATTTTCGATTGAGGTTCTTGCTCGCAATTTTTAATGATATGACTGGTATTGATAAAAGCAACTACATAAAATTACCTAACTACATTTCAAATCGTGTCAATCATACCAGAAAAATAAGGGAAATTTCTTGTAGAACAGATTAAAAGAAGTTTTCACTTTTCCCACGCACAATCGCTCAATGGAACCTGTTACCAGTCTTTTTTTGTTCGTGACGACATGGGACCATTTATCTCAGAAAATAGTCTTGATTTTTAATGTTGTTTATGTTCAATGTTTATGTATTTTCTTTGTTGACAGCCCAGGTTGTATATTGAAGTGTTCTGTTTTTATTTTATTGAGCATATTAATCTATGGGCTGTACCTGCTATAATGCCGAAGTGTTCGGCGCTGCAGGTTTTTTCTGTAAATAAAAACACTATAGTGCCAGAAAGGCATTCACTGCTTCAATTGGGATACAAATCTTATTTATATTAGATGGCGCCCACGAAATTATTATTTATAAACCTCACATCAATCGCAACAAAAAAAAACCCATAAAAACTACTGCAGTAGATTAAAACTCTAAACACATAAAGCATATTTTTTTCACACGCTTCCTTTGCGTTGTTAGAGGACACCGACAACAATAATAGGAAGTTGTAGTAGACATAGGGAGTTGTGGTAGACCGTTTCCGCAGCCCGCTAAGCACCCCGATAGCGCTCCGTAATCCGCCAGAAGAGGCTTCAACTATGCAGACAAGGCTGGCGGCGCGTATGCGCAGCTACGGCATTCTCTTTACCGATACCATAGTGTAGTGATGTGGATTTTATGTGTGCGCGTGCACCACATATAGCAGCGGGGAAAAAGGGGAGGAAGAAGAATAAAAATCCAGGGAATGGAAATGGCTGCCCCTCATTCATTCTACCCGCAGTAGTAGCACCCCGCTTATGCCCCGCGACAGCAACTCTACAATGGCGACGAGGATGCTTCAGACTGTCTCCAGCTACAGTTCTGACAGGTAACTTCCTTGCACGAACTCACAGCCAGCCAGTGATCTACCAAACTGGGTCGGCTCCGAAGCTAGGCCTACATTCCCACCAACAATGGCGTTGATCCCGGTTCCTCTGCCCAGACTTGTACACGTTACTGAAAAATAGTAAGGAATTACATTTACAATTACTTAAGGCTAAATTGTAATTTATTACAATTACAATTACCCTCCCATAAAAGTAAGTGACCGTTACCCCCAAAAGTAATCCGTTACTTTCGTGGCGTTACTTTCAAAGTTATTTTCCTCAATTAAGAAACAAAGGAAAGGGGGTTATTCAAGTTATTATTGTTGCCACCTGTTCCATGTACTGACCTGAGTATTTGAGCAACAGCTGTCGTTAAACATTTTGCGTTATTTCTTATTGAAGATGTCCACTGATACGCTGAACACCCTTTGAATTGAGGCACTGGATGGGAGTACCATATTGTGCCTCACGAATGTTTTATGCTCTGTATTGAGCTTTTTCAGCGAAGCAATGGAAGTACTATTTACCTCGAAGATAGAACAATGCTTCGTCGTTGCAGCCGTTGCCTGATATTTGAGAGTTTTAGTAGAGTTGGTACAGTAAGGTGACAATTAAATAATAAATAAGGTTTGGCTCGATATTCTTCTTCCTTTGGTTCTGAACAGGTCGAGCCTCGGTTGAGACGTTGGTGAATAAGAAAAAGTTTCCAATATTTAAATATAAGTAATCGAGAAACAAACAACAACAGGACACTCATAACAACAATTAATTAGAACGTTGGTTAAAACAAGGAAATGTAAACGCACGTTTGCCGTGTGTACCTTTCTTGATGCCGTTCAAAAACGCACGGAGCACGGAGCCGACTGCAGTTTACTCGGGTGTTCTCCAGATAAACGTCCGCTGATGCCACGGGCAGCGAAGGGCAGAGAACTAAGTAAGCCACACGATGGCCCCACTCACGAATTTCACTCTCTCCTCAAGCCCAGAATATCAAGTCTACGTCAGCCACCATCATGTTTTATTTGTAAAAATATCAGCTTGAGATAAGATGCGTCCTGCTGGGGTGAAAATAGGAAGGAAAAAAGGAAGACTATTACCATTTTCGAAGTGCTCGCAAAAAGCTGACTCACAAAAAGGGTAACTGAGATGCAGATAACCTGGCTGGAATTCACAAATAAAGTGGGCCAACCCTAGAAGTCGGACTACAAAAAAAAAAGTAAGTAGCTTTTAAAACAGGGTCAAATAAGGTGAAAGAAGCAGAAAAAATATACATCCTGTTTTCTAAGAGAAGATGATAAGTGTGCATCGACGAACGAGGATGCTTGGGGCAATAACACCTTCACATATTATCACATCTCTTTTAGTGGACTTTAGGGTAGACGGAGCGTTGTCTCGTGTTGTGACATTATGAAAATGGTCCTAGTCACTATAACCGAGAAGGACATTGTTAATTCTTGTCTGTGCACTTAGCGCCTTGAGCTTCTCGAAGAGGCATACAATCACTTGGTGACTTCCTCTCCCCGCCTTCGATCACAAAAAAAAACACAAAAAACACACACACTAAAAAAAGCGGATATAACTTGCCCCCCCCCCCCTTTTTTTGTTTTTGTTCTTGCACAAATGTTTATTTCGATCTTTTGACATTGTTGTTAGGGTCTAAAAAAATAGATTCAGGGGCTTGGTGTTGCAAAAAAAGGCTTTGCGGAACTGAAGAGTGCCAAGCCTCCCTTTGCGCTGGTCAATTCGCGTGACAGTGTCACTGCGCTCAACTTCACCAAAATGAAAACGACCTTTTCTTTAGAAGGGGGGGGGGGGGGGGGACTGGTCCTGAAAAAAATGTAACGGATTACAAGGAATCCGTTACGTAAAAAATGTAAGGGAATTACTTTAAAATTACTCTAGAAAATATGTAATTATTCCGTTACTAAATTACCGATAAATGTAAGGGATTACAAGTAATTTCGTTACTTGTAACGGATTACGTACAAGTCTACCTCTGCCCATGTTCGACTTGGACGCCACCGACGCCGCTAACATCGGCTCCGAATGGCGACGGTGGGTAACCAGGTTCGAAAACTTTATCATTAGCTTTTGACGTGAAAGATGACGCACGCAAACGCGCCCTTCTACTTCACTATGCCGGGAGCGAATTCACGAAATCTCCGAGACTCTCCCTGACTTGCCGAGTAACTTAACATCCGGCCCCACGCCAGCGACTGTCGTGGCTGATTCCTCATCAGGCACGACTACAACAGTGAGCACGTATAAGGATCTCAAAGACAAGCTCGTTCTTACAGTTGACGCATCCCCTGTTGGACTCGGTGCCATATTAGCACAGAAGACAGGCAATATCATTGAAACTGTCGCGTACGCTAGCCGTGCTTTGACCCCCACGGAATCACGATACTCCCAAATTGAACGTGAACTACTTGCTGTGGTATGGGGAGTTGAGCATTTTCACCTGTACCTATATGGCAACACATTTCTTCTCCACACAGACCACAAACCACTCGTGTCAATCCTTACCAATCCAAGAGCCTCTCCCTCGGCACGCCTTGAGCGTCTCGCTCTGAGAATTCAGCAATATAACTTCAGAGTGGAACATACGCGTGGAAGCAGCAACCCTTCGGACTACTTGTCTCGCCATCCCTTGCCAAATCTTCCTGCTGACGCCAACCTGGCTCATGCCACTGATGCGTATGTCAACCTTATTGCTCAATGCCATCTTCCAAAAGCTATGACTAGCGCAGAAGTAGTTGATGCCACGGCTACTGACCAACATCTACAGGAAGTGATCGCTGCCCTCAAGAGCCCCGCCAGATGGCGCAACCCAGCTCTCAGGGACTTTGTGTCAATACAACACGAGCTCTCTGTGGCAGACAATGGCCTGCTGCTGAAAGGTACTCGTCTCGTTCTACCCGCCGCTCTCCAGCAACGAGCTATATCTCTTGCACATGTGGGGCACCAAGGGATAACCAAGACAACCAAGCTCATGAAGCAGAAGGTCTGGTTTCCTCATCTCGATACTAAAGTGCAAACAGCTCTGAAAACCTGTATGGCGTGCCAAGCGACCATTCAGTACCAACATGCCGACCCCATCGCCATTCCAGAAAAGCCCAGTCGGCCTTGGGAAGCCCTCTCACTTGACTTCGCCGGTCCATTTCCAAACGGCAAATACCTGATGGTCCTTATGGATGACACGTCCCGCTATCCTGTCGTAAAGATATTGTCATCGCTCACCGGCCAATCCGTCATCAATAGCATCACCAAGATCTTCAGCATCTTCGGAATCCCAAAGGTGATCAAAACGGACAACGGACCCCCGTTCCAGAGCCACGACTTCAAGCAATTCGCCCACACGCTAGGATTCCACCATCAGCGTATCACACCGCACTGGCCGCAAGCGAATGGGGAAGTGGAGAGATTCATGCGAACATTGAAACGGTTCATACAAGCGACAACACTGGAAAACAATAGCTGGACCTCTAAGCTGGGCGAATTCTTGATGGCCTACAGGGCAACACCCCATTCAGCAACTGGAACCCCACCTTTTGATGTGCTTTTCGGCAGGTCCATGGGCTATCTTCTCCCAAGCTGCTCCAATGACAACCCACCTCAGACGTGGCAAGACACAGATCTCCAAAATCGCACAAAGCACAAGATATACGCTGACAAACGTAGGCACGCCCGGCCTCACAACCTCACTGTGGGAGACAGAGTTCTCTCCAAACAAAACCAAAGAAACAAGCTGACCCCTGCCTATGACCCCAAGCCATACCAGGTCATCGATGTCAAGGGGACGCAAATTACGGCACGGCGGGATCACGGCACAATAACAAGAAACGCTAGTTTTTTAAACCAATGCCCCCCACCACGAGCAAAGGATCCGAAGGTGACTATGACTCGGACAACGCGTGGTTCAATGTCCCCTCTCTCAAGATGGCTGCAGGGGAACGCTTCCAGACCCGACTGATCGAGAAACCGAGCAACGCCTCGTTCAGGGGGAGGACGAAAGAGACCGTTCCGTTGAAGCCCCTGCCCCTGATCCATCAGGAACATCGCGACCGATCCGTACCAGGTGCCCTCCTGCACGACTCAAGGACTACGTCTGCTCTTAATGGGCCTTTCGTTCTGGTCATTTGTCTGCTTCTTGGGGGAAGTGATGTAGTGATGTGGATTTTATGTGTGCGCGTGCACCACATATAGCAGCGGGGAAAAAGAGAAGGAAGAGGAATAAAAATCCAGGGAATGGAAATGGCTGCCCCTCATTCATTCTACCCGCAGTAGTAGCACCCCGCTTATGCCCCGCGACAGCAACTCTACACATAGCAGAAAGAAAAACTATATACTACAACTCCCTAATAAGATACGCGGGCCGACAAAGAAACCTGGCCGGGACAGATATCGGTACGCAGCGAAGCGTGCCGACGCAAAGTGTCGCTGACGCGGACGAACCGCGTACGATAAAACGTCTGCCAGGTCGACCGCCTCGCGATTAATTCGCAACCTGCCGGGCGGTTTGACGAAAAGCGCGTGGAGATGGATCGCCAACGGCAGATAACTGTCAGAATACATTTCTCGACCGCGATTGGGTAAATGCGGGCAAGGAAATTAAGGAGATTCCAGAACGGAAGCTTAGAAGGACGCAGAGACAAAGGGCTTACCTTGGGACAGCAGCACCGAGCCGATTGAGCCGTGCCCACGACCTCCAGGGCTGTTCATTCCTGCTTGCGTTCTGCCTCGCCACTTACTAGTCGCTAATTCCATTCTCGGACGCGGCATATCGGGTCAATAT
>JAZHYW010056434.1:0-12666 GCA_037355805.1 Ixodes ricinus
AAAAATGCATATATTTTCCCAGTTTGTCCCTCAAAATGGTGTCCATATAGCAGGGTATTCATATTGGAGGGGTCCATATTACCGAGACATGACTGTACTTCAAAATGTATGGAAATAAGAGTTAAAAAGAAAAAGAAAGATAGGCGCAAAATAAAGTTAGAAAGCTGCTTCTTGGTTATTAATGACCTTGTCTTAGCATATTAAACAAAGCTGAAACCAAATTCTAGTCAAGCTAGAGTACTCGGAGGCGGAATTGCTTCCTTGCAAGGGGCAGAAAGAGGCTTTGTGGTATTTTGTCTCTGCCACCCATCTGGGTGCATACATAAGTAAATATAGTATTAGTGAGTTTTACCAGGTGCAGCAAGCTTTTTCTTTCTTGTAACATACTGGTTGCATGTAAAATAAGAGCCTTTCTCTAAATAATCTAAATCTTGATAAAGATGATAAGCTTAATGCCTCAAACCTCAGTTGACCTCAGTGAAAAGGAGCACACAAGCATATACACGCTCCTCAGCCCCAACAAATCAAAATATGAGAGAGAGAACATAAAAAGTAGTCATCAGGTGAGCAGAGCATCGGGGATTTGACTGGTTGCGAATATAGTTCATGTTTAAACAAATTTAGTCTTTGTGGAAGAAAAGCACATTTGCGTAATTGTTTTTACAAAATCCGTGCCTTGTTTTTGCTTTATTTGGGGCATTTGAGGTTTAATAAATAAAATAAATAAAAAGAAGGTTGCACATTATTTTTTCAGTCAATCTCCATCTGGAAAAACCTGCACAGCTGCTTTGAGAAGATGTGAAGCCAACGAACATATCACTTCGTTTTACAATCTATGGGAAGAGAATAAAGGATTTGAAGGCTGTAGGATCTTTGTGCTCATCTTATTTGTCAATTGGGTGTTTTTCTTGCAGGGATCTTTGGTAGTTTGAATTAAAGAACTTTTTCACAGCATGTGTAGTGCTGTTTATTGACCAATCTCGGGAGAAATAATGGAATTAAGTAGTTAGACAAAGTGCATGTCCAGTAATAACATACTTATTTTTTTGTTAAATCCTGTACAGTAGGCTCACGATAATTCACTCCGATATTTCATACTTCTGGTTAATTCAAATAAATTTCAATATTTTGTTAGTCCCGCTGTCTTTAATGTATTCATAACCCCCTTAATTCGAACGGCGTTTCGTGCAATTCATACTTATTGTTCTCGCGGCCCCATTGAGTGCGCTTCTTTCTGAGCACTAGTGCACTGCAGAGAGGCAACACCTGTGGAGCTTGCTTCCGCGGGTGTTGCCTCTCCGCAGTGCACCGCTGCTCAATGAGAAGCGCACTCAACGGGGCTCAGTTAGGGCACACCAGTTATGAAAATGGGCACCACGTGGAAATTTCCATAGGAACTTGCGCGGACGCTACGACGTGGCGGCATGGCATAGGTCCACATCCCAGCGTCCGCTCAAGTTGCTCTGAAAACTGCCACTCGATGACCGTTTTCATTGCTCATATCCCCTGCTTAATAGTCCACATTGGACAACTTCTTGGTCTTGTGAACAAACTAAATTTTCGCTTTGAGCTGTCATGTGCTGTCAAGAGTCCACGATAACATTTTTGAGAGATTAACTTGCGTCACACATTTCACAAATGTTTCATGTGTGCATACCTGCTTATTAATAGTTCTATGCAGAGGAAATCATCGAATATCTGCTTTGTATGTGTAGCTATTCGTATGGCAAATCATAATTTTATCTTGCATCATATTTAAATGGATTTCTGATAATTCAAACTAAATTTGTGGCTTCCTGGAGTTTGAATGAACAAGTCTACTGTAACTGGTCGAGCTGTTACAGCTTTTATGTGCTAAAACAGAATATATGCACATTCTAAAAAAAAATTAGCAATTTAAAATAAAAATATTAAGCTACCAGGAGTTGCGGAGCTTGGCTCACCTTTATGAAGTCTGCGATACTATGATTTCTTTCACGTTCCTATCCTACCTCTATTGAAGGAAGTGCGTTTTCCTTTTTTTCCGTGTAGTATTGAGCTGCTGTTTTAAGAGCTCTCATTGCTGGTAACATGATGGTAGCAGTGGTAACAAAGACAGTGGTAACGCGATGCATTGTGTGTTGCATTCTTGTAATGTTACAGATGAACTTGGGGCGCACTTTGTGCCTTGACGGAGTAAACATGGTCGTATGTAGCATGTCTCAAATAAAGTGCTGACACTGCTATTCCGCGCCTTCGTTTTCTCCGAAGCACACGCTTGTTTTCTTCCACTCTTGCACTCTCCCCTCCACCATATATGGTAAAAGGGACGTGCTCGTAACCCCGTTTTGTTAAATGCCTAGGGTGTTTAGATGCACACAAGCATAGTGGCAACAGCAGTTGAAATCACTTACACACTTGGGAATTGCTTTCTAAATGCAGTTTTATTATTCAACTGGCGAACGGTATGTCAATATCTATAAAAGAAACATGCTAGAATACTGCACTTTTTTTTCAGAATAAGTCCACTGCCCAAGTTGTGGTAAATCCACACTATTCAAGAGTGCGACCACCTTTAAAATAACTAAAATGCCCGGGAGAATAGCCTCCTCAGCATCACATTTAGCAGGCACTTTCAGCCTACTCATCACACGCACAAAAGCATTCTCAATCCACCAAAACATGACTTAGACAGCTCAATTATGAGGCCCTGGATAACATCAGTGCCTCGGTGCTTCGAATTCTCTGGAATTTCTGTCGAAGTTCGATGAAGATTTCATTCAGATGACGCAACAAACAACGAATGATGTGTAGTATGCCGCAAACCCCTAAAGCTGCACTGCCAACATCGCTGCAAGGCGTTGGGTACAAAAACTCACCCCACTGGTGGCGGAACATCGCATTAGCACACTGTTGCAGCGAAAAACAATACTGCCGCAAAGAGATGGTGCCATATTGTTCCAGCAATGCGATACACTGCAGCAGGCCATGTTGCACTGCCAACTCTACCTGTAGAATTTGAGTTTCGTGAAACGCAGCACGGGCACATTGCTGGTGAAGAACCATGTTACGCTGCCACTGATGTCGCAAGAACACTGCCCCAAACAGAGTGGTACACCACTTTGGTACGCCGTTGCAGCCAAGTCGAGAGTTGCAACGACAATGCTCCACTGCTAGTCACCCCAACCAAAAGCACTCGTGCATGGAGGGCAAACAGTAAAAGTGAATGATGAGTGGCTTTGGCATGAGTGTTCACTTCCGCAGAAGAGCGACATTCACACAAAGCAGGCACATGTGGCTCTTTCTAAGGCTCTGGATAGCCCTCGTCGGATGCTTCGCTTCCTGGCTGGGCGTCCGCCCTTTGTTGCTGCTGCCGCCACATGGAGGCGTAGAGGCCGCCATACTCCAGGAGCTCTTCGTGACTGCAAGTGCGGAGGGATGGGTGATATTGGCTATACCCTTTGTGTCGTGCTGTAGCTTATGCCACCTAGCCTACAGGAACATTGTCTTCAGCTCCGTTTCCTGTGGTAAAGTACTGCCATTTTAACTCCAACATAGATCAGCCTCTTTGTAATGAATGCCCCGTACACTTACAACTAGATTGTGTAGAGAGCAAATTGGTGAAATTCATTACAGGACCTAGCAGATAATGAGGCAGAGATAATATCTGAACCAACAAAAAAGGGCTGTTCAAATATTCAAATATGTAGTCCTGTATAATACATTATTTCAGTGGTTCTCAAACTGTGGTTCGCGGAACCCCAAGGATCCTTGAGAGCGTTCAAGGGGGTCTACGCCTAGCAAAAAGAAACGCTCGAAAAGAAACAAGAAGAAAAGTCCTCTTATGCCACTGCACAAAATCTCTGATGCAAAATGCATTAGGGGTACCTCAGCGGCCTCAAAGATTGAGAACCGCTGCATTATTTTATGTTCACTTTGAGATGAACTGTAATATTCATACACTTAGAACTGTTGCGCAAAGTCACAGTTAAGGCGGGATAGCTAGCTCCCTTTGAGTGCGCTCCTCAGCGAGTTCCAGTACACTGTGGACGAGCGATACCCACAGAACGGACACCGTGATCCTGCAAATATCACTTTGCCACAGTGCAGCTAAGTGCACAGGGAAAAAGTATTACTGGTGCAGGCTCATGCATACCGTAGAATACCGCGCATCTGCTCATTCCACATTAAGCGCTCATATCCAAATTTCTAAGACCTGAGAAAATATGCACAGTAGTACATTTATATGTAAAATTGATGACAGGACAAGCACCCATCCCCCATTTTTTCGCAATTATCTCTAACTTTTGAGTGGGCGCTTGCCCGGTATTTTACGGTAGTGTATTTAAAACTCGGACTTGATGAATGTTGATATCTACCTTGCAGTAAAATTTTCAAAATTAAACTATGGCTATTATGTCGCACAGCGATGTCCTGAGACTGCACATATCATTAGTCCCATTTATTTTTTTCGAATTTGAGATTGAAGGATGAGTATTGGGGCATGGCAAGAGGATTTATAAATATACCTTGAATTAGGTATACATGTCTGGACGTCACTCTAGGTTTAATTTCTAGTCAAATACATTGTATACTTGCCACTTCTATGTGGGCCTAGAACTTTATAAAATCTCCATCAATAAACAGCTCGATTAAAATTAACTAAGCTCAGCTGTAGACGAATGAAAACTTTCAAACAAATTCAGCTGGACTTTCGCGTAAATTGGTATGACTGTAGTGAAAAGCTTGGAGAAAGCTGCAGCATAAATTAGATTTTTGATTTGAAAATATTCAACCCAAATAACTCTTCGCTTGATACTCGAAGTTCACTATTCACACAGGCCTAGTCCAAAAGGTATCTTTTGTGCTGGGACACCGAGCATTGTATCCTAGTAATCTCGGCACATCTGGCACTTGAGGGCCGAATGTTCACAAGCACAGTCATTCTCTAGGTCTCTGGCAGTGGCTTACCTCCCAGTTTCAACAATCTCTCCGTCTTGCAGCACGAGTATCTGGTCGGCGTGAATCACAGTTGACAGCCTGCCAAGAGAGGAATGCAGCCTTTACAACCCTGTCTCTTTCCCACAGCAATTTTCTTGCTATGGCCACACTTCTGGTAAAGTGTGCCGGAGGACCGGTGGCCAAGTGGGCTAGCGCACACCAGCTCGAAGCACGTGGAGCGAAAGCTCGATCTGCAGAACTCGGGGATCCTGAGTTCAATGATTCAATTTCCACCCCTGCCCGTTTTAATCTGGATGAGCATCATACCGGCGTGCGGTCGTGTATTGCCAATGCATGGTGCACGTTAAAGACTCCTGGCTAGCTGCTGTACTGCACTGGCTAAATTTCTCGTCTACAGCTGAGAGACCAGACGTGCAGTGCATTGAGGCCGACTAACTTCCGGCTGTGTAAACGTATACATACATTATTATTTAAGGTGTGCCCTTGGGCAAGGTTTAAACAAAGCATTTTAAAATTTGCATGACAGTATAATACATAGGTGCTTTGTGCTGGCTGCTGCCTTCAGCTTTAACATTCTTAGTAGTAGGCATCTGTTCCGAAGCATTGCACTGATTTTTAGGTGCTTCATGATTCTCCGACAGGTATTGTCGTGGTTGTAAATGGATCGACAAGCGTAAAATTGAAAATAAAGGTTCAATCGATAAACTTGTGCCAGAAACAAAAGAAAGAATGAGCATAGAGAAAGCACCAGAGAGCATCAGAGGCGGCAGCAGCAAGCGTCGAGGTGTCGGCGTGACAGCTGGCTGCCGCAAGAGTGACTCGGCAAGGCCACGTTGGGCTCCTTATCTACTGCACTCAGTATCTTAAATATTCAGCCTAGAATGTTCAAGCGTCAAACATTTGGATTAAGAGTAAACGCAAATCTCCTAGAAGCATGGAGTAGCATTCCCTCTCGGCCATGCACGCATCAATAATATAGCAGTTTGTTAAAATCTTGATCATATGGAACCAATGTCACTAAGTTTGGGGGCATCAGTGCGAAGGAGAATCAAATTTGTAATAAAAAACAATACTAAGAAATACTATACACAAACAGGATCTTCACACAGCTAGCCGATTAGTTGATCACAGCTAGCCAATTCTGGAAAACACAGCATAGCAACAAAGACAATTCTAGAACCATCAAAGTTTCTCGCGACTGCCCCATTCCTTCCCCTGCGGTGCTGCGAGTTTACTTAATCTTTCTTACGGCATTCACCGGGTGTCGCTCATATCGCAGCGCGACCGCTTGTGGTGGTGCCGTCATTGTGAACACTCTGCTAGCTGCCAGATCTGCAACTGTCCCGTTTTCCTGCAGTGACTTTGCACCATATTTCCCTCTACGGCCACTAAAGAAGCTTCAGAGTATTGACACTTCAGCCATTTTATTGCTAAAAATCACTGTTGACAATTATCTTAAGCTTTGTCCGATATCATCATCAAACACTTTCCTGTCCTCCAGAAATGTTAAAATGCTCACCTGTGTGCCACGATGAGCGTGGTCCTGTTCTTGCAGATCATGTCTAGCGACGCCTGAATGTTGCGCTCGGTTTGAGTGTCCAGAGACGAGGTGGCCTGGGGACGGAAAGCGTCGACAGAAAGTAAACCAAAAGCCTGCACATTTATTCGTTTATACTCTGAAATATTGTGGTGTGTAACGAGTAAAACTGAAGTGGTCCCTGCAGCAAGCACAATTACCTGCACGTATAGTTAAAACTAAAAATAGGATCACTTTCACATATCTCAGATGGGGGTTAGGTACGTCAAAATGGAGAAACAACGATGTTTCTTTGGCCGGTGCTTTGTACACCAACCAAAGAAGTGGGCGGACGCATGTGCCGCTAATGGATTACGACGAGCAACATATAGATAGTTTCTCATAACCACCCTTTAAACACAGAGTTATTATTCATAAACAGAGCAATTTTTAAACCATTCTCGTTTTCTACATTTCACCACAGTGCTGTACAAGCAGATATCCACATTCCAACATCGACAGTAGACTGGCACCACACTACAAACATTGCAGCCCTCCCATAAAATTTTAAAGTAGTCTACACTGTCAAAGAATGACCTTCCTAGATCTCTACAGCTATATCAGCAGCTTATGCATCAGTATCAACGTTGCAGCATACCAAAAGTTGACCTTACAATGTTGGTATCATTTACCATTCATCAATCATACACATATCACATGTGGGCTCCTTTGTAAGTACAGACTACACTAAGAATAACAATACAAGTTGATAGCTTAGTTGGTTAAATAAAATAAAAAATAAAAACAGGTCACATGAAAGACAAAGGACAAGTAGAAGACTGTACTGTTGATATTCGTTAAAAACTGTTGGTGTCAAAAAACGCTGGCCAGGTGGCACAAGCTGCCGCCCAATTTACAGGCTTCAGCCGTGTGCTTTAATCCATCCAGAAACATACCTCGTCCAGCAGCATGATGGAGGGTCCCTTGAGGAGGGATCGAGCGATGGCCACCCTCTGCTTCTCTCCCCCAGAGAGCTTGAGTCCCCCTCTCCCCAACCACGGTCGCGTAGCCCTTGGGGAATGCCAAAATCTGCTGGTGAAGCTCCGCTGCCCTTGCGGCATCCTCCACCTCCACATCGCTTGCCTCCACCCGACCATACCGAATGTTATACCTGCATTGTGGGTGCAACATTTTTTAGGCGGCACTTCTTTGTGAGAAGCTGCTGTAAATTCGACGTGCTGCGAGAACATTTAAGCTGCACACTATTGTGGGTAGGGCGGTATGAGTAAACTTGAAACATTTGTGCTACGGTGAAATATGCTTCTGCTTCTTGCCTTTACAAAGTCTGTGCTTTTGTGCGAGAAGCTATTGTATATAGACTGCCTACCCATAAGCCGCATACTACCATACTTACTATCTGGCAGAGTTTGAAAATGTTACTCTGAAAAACAAAATAAGTCACAGTTCTACGAGCTGAAATGCAAATAACGTGTAAGTTATGAATACAGTAGGCTTGCGATAATTCAAACTCGGATATTTTTGTACTTCTGGATAATTAAAACAAATTAAAAAAATTATGGTTGTCCCACTATGTTTTTAATGTATTTATAAGCTGCTTAATTCAAACGATTTTGTGCAATTCATACTTTTTGTTCTCGTGGACTCGTTGAGCATGCTTCTTATTGAGCACCGGTGCACTGCGGAGAAGCAACACCCATGAAGCTCGCTTCCCCAGGTGTTGCTTCTCCGCAGTGCACTGGTGCTCGATAAGAAGCGCACTCACCGGGGCCAATAGTCTGCAATAGACAACCTTTTGCTGGATGAACAAACTTAATTTTGTTTTGAGGCATCATAGGCTGTTAAAACAGTCCACAATAGACAACATGTTTGAGGGACGAATAAGCTTATCTCATACATTTCCCCAATGTTTCATCTGTGGCATACCTGCTTATGATTAGGAGGCCTGTGTGGAGGAAACCATCCAACATCTGCTTTGTATCTGTAGTCATCCATATAACAAATCATAATTTTATCTTGCATGAAATTTAGATGAATTTCTGCTAATTTAAACTTCTGATAAGTATCTAGTTAAAGTTACCAAAATGTAACGAAGTTACATTCAAATTATTTTTAGGATATCACATAACGTCAAGATTTCCCACAATCACTCTCCAGCAGTTGAGTTTCCGTCGTAGAAAAGATGCCAGCACAGTTTCATTCTAATTCAGTGTTCTGTTCATTTAAAAGCATGAGGCAGTAATAGCATGCATAGTCGCTCACAGAGAGTGGCAGGGAGTGTATTTTGAACATCCAGCCTCCAGATCGCGCTTCATGCATTCCGTCATGCTTTGGCTGTGCGCACGTGTTCGAGGTGCATAAGATGTTGAAGCATTGTTGAAGGTAAGAAGCTGGCACTGGAGGCAGGACAACTGAAGCCCCTCCCTGCCATTTTCACCTTGTTGGTGACTACGGTAGTGACATTAAAGGGAAACTGAAGCGTGTCTGTACTTGAGGAAAAAAACGCTTAAATTGTCTCGATGTGGCCTCAAAGATCGCAAATATCAAAACTAGGTATATTTCAGACACATTCGCCAAGCAGCCGCATTAGCGCTTTCAGAATAGTGCTGAAGCCCCTCCTTCCCTAGTGCGTTCAGTGGGAGGAGGGAATCGTGTCGTATTGTAGAGAGATCTCGACATTTCTGCACCTTTTTGCAAGCCTTACGCGACCAGTCAAGAACGTTGCACGCATTTCCTCGCAAACGGCACGTCCGGGGCAGGTGAAACCTCTGGGTACGACGTAGCACTCAGCAGTTGATTTTTCTCACATCTATCGATACGTTCGGGTCAAATGCTTCCGATATTCAAAATCTAGGGTTGTGCGAATATTCGAAATTTTGAATAGTAGTTTCGAATAACAAACTATTCGATATTCGCTTCGAAAAGAACTGCACTATTCGCGTTTTTCAAAGTGTTGATTGCGGCGGGTTAGTCCTGTTGAGTGCGCTTCTTACCAAGCACTGGTGCACTGCGGAGAAGCGATACCCGCGGAAGCGAGCTTCATGGGTGTTGCTTTCCTGCATTTCTTAGGTGCTCGGTAAGAAGCGCACTGAACGGGATAACCCGCCGCGATAAACACTTGGAAAAGTATGAATAACGCCATTGCGTGCATGGAAGAAAAGCATACATTCAAAGCGGGATGGTGCACGCGTGCCGGCTGTATTTGAAAATAAATGGAAGCTTTGTAAATGTGTGTATCTACGTTGTAGTAAGAGTTTCAAAATTAAAGTGCCTGTTATGCAAGAGCATACTATGTTAGGCAGAGGTGCCCTTACAACCTGCATTCATCATGCGCGATTCATTCTTTTTTGACTCGCGAATACAAAAAGAATATTTTATATAGCAAGAATTGTAAATTCACTCAATTGGGTATAGTTGGCCATTTTTTTAGGATTCATTTTATGTCAAATTCGTCGTTTTCTTGCCATCCCAAGCTTAGCTTTCAAATGAACAAGTCGAACAACCTTCACAAGTTTAGCTGGGTTTTCGTCAAAGCATTATGCAATGGTAGTGAAAGGCGGGAAAAACACTTCGATATTCGAACCGAAAATATTCGGCCAAAACCACTATTACGCTTCGAACTCAAAATCTACTATTCGCACAAGACTATCAAAATCACAAGACAAATACACGCTAAAATTCACATCTAACTCATGTTCTTTTTCTTTGCCTTTAAGATTAAATCAATGTGAACTTTCTTGAGCTTGCCTTTAAGATTAAATCGATGTGAATTTGCATGTTTGTCAACATAATTTCGATAAGTAAATGACATTTATTCGAGTGGACAGATGTCGAATGCCAAATGATGGATTGCCAAAAGAGGCCATACTTAATGTCGTTGTTAAAGAGCACCGTGTCCTGTGGCACCACGCCTATGACCTGCCGCAGCGACTTCTGCTTCACCTGAAACCAAAATTTACAAAGAGCCAATTGGTAAAACCAACTGTCTTGATGATAATAAGCTAAAAGACGACATTACAGCTGGCAACCAAGTAAAACCAAAGAGATTAGTAATAAAACAAAAATAAGGTAACCAGCACTTTCTAAATGCTAGTTTCAATGGCTTTAAGAGCATGCTACAGCCCACTGTCTTTGTACCTTTACAAGAATCCTACCGGGTAATTTTTTTTTTTTCCAATGTGCTAAATACGATTTGCAGCAACACTTTTCTGTTTGGACAATTAAAACATAGGAAGTCTTGAATGTAATGAATATGTTAGGTTAAACGCTGCTTATTAAAAATGCTTGCTATTTCTAATAAGTGCCTATTGTCACATTGAATGCAACTGGTTCACCTGACTGACTTCCTGACCATCGATGGTGATGCTTCCGCTCTGGATGTCGTACAGGCGGAACAAAAGACGGATGATGGTACTCTTGCCGGCCCCAGAGGGGCCCACCTGTAGCCAAATGAATGCGATCAGAATGAAGAAGTTTCGCCATAACATTATAAATCTTGCTGGCAAAGTGGGCTTACCAAAATAGCTCTTTGCTTTAAAGAGAAACGAGTGTACCTCCAGCAACATATTCTTGGCTGAACAGCCACAAGCTTTGGCAATCTCATAATTTCGTAGCTGCAGATTCTTTCAATTGTCGGTCTGTCGCGTAAAACCCGGCCGACAATGGTAGCTCATTTTATAGTCAAATGTAGAATGCATTTCTCCTGAACAAAATACGAGGGGCGTTCATAAAGTTCGTATTATTGTCACAAAGGAATAGAGATTCAGCAATCAAACCCGAGTAGGAGTTGAGACTTTCTCTACATGTTCACCACCAAAAGTTACCCACTTTTTCTAGTGATGCACCACATGCCGGAGGCCATTGTTATAGAACTCCTTGTCTTGAGTGTTCAGGAATCGCTCCACTTCAGCAATCACTTGGTCGCCGTCTTTGAAATGGTTTTCTCTTATTTGGCCACACTGGAAGCGTCTGCGCCATTTAACCAAAGTGTCATAAACTGGGGTGTTGTCCCCGAACAACGCTCCCAGATTGGAATGAATATCCTTGGCATTTCTTCCCTTCAAATGAAAAAAATGGATCACTTGATGTGCTTGGCACCAACGGGCGGTGCCATTTTTGTTTTGACTCCCTATCGGCGTTCCGAGCTACTATTGCATGCGATGTTTATACTATGCGGAAACTAGAGGGACGCACGCTCATGTTGATGCCTGTTTTGTTCCGTTTTTTTTTTCAATTTTTTGTGCCGATAATACAAACTTTATGAACGCCCCTCGTACAACAAATGGTATTCAATCTTTCGCCAAGAATTTGCGATTCAAGGATAACCATGTTGCAGGAAACTGGATGGAGCTCAAGAAACCGTGGGAGTTCCAGGAAAGGCCCAGTGTTATTTCACCCGGTTAAACTGAGAAAATCTGCGACGTTTAAGCTGCACCAAATATACCTGACATCCGGTCAGTTTATGACACTTTGCATTAAAAATGCTGCCATGGAACGACAGCAAGGGCAATGTCGCAGCACTCACGAGCGCAACTGTGTGACCGGCGGGCACGGTGAAAGAGACATTCTTGAGGATGGGACGCCTGGAGAAACAAGAGCGAGGACGAGTTTAGGGCCCTCAAACCCCAGAGGCACTGGCATTGACGAGCTGAGAGAGAACGGCTCGAGAGACGAGACGGAGTGCAGACTCACTCAGGATTATAGGAAAAGCAGACATTGTCGAACCGAATATCTCCCTTCGTAAGCTTCAGGTTGGGAGCATTGACTGCATCTATCACCTGTGACCGATAAAAGTGAAGGGTATAGTTTCCAAGTTTCAAATGGGCTTCATTATAAAATGGTGAATATTGCTTAATAAAATACATCAATTCACTGATCGTGAATGTTAGGTAATCTGCATGGGCATGCACAAAATGTGAATGGAAGGTGCAAGTGGGACGAACGATAAAACCCACGTATGAATGTAGAACCTTACCTCTGCCTTGGCGTTGAGCAGATCAAACATGTTTTCCATGTCTATGAAGGATCGCTGAATCATCCTGAAAAAGTGTCAATCTTTGTGAAACAACAAAAGAATGTGTTCTGCAATTAGGTAACATCTCTCGATTCACATGTATGTTGCATAGCATGTATGATTTGATTGTGCTCTAACAACTCATGCCCATGTCAGCTTAATCCATAACAAGATGTTG
>JAZHYW010056435.1:0-38224 GCA_037355805.1 Ixodes ricinus
AGGGAAACCTCCGGCGATTTGTCGAGCAACCCCTACTAGCTATATTTTCGAAATCGCCGTCCTTTACTCTTTCTGGTAGCTATTTAGTATCGCGAAATTCATAATAGTTATTGTGAAATCGGCAAATGAAAGTGACGCCAAAACGAAGATTCAAATATACCCGCTCTTTTCATTGCCGTGACGTCACGGGTGGGCCGGCTTGCGGTTCGAGCGGGCAGCCTAAAAATGAACTATGCCAAGCACTTGTATCGCGTTGTTGCGCGGGAGCTATACTTCGTCTCAGCTTCCGTCCGAGCGCAGCCAAAGGCTGGGGGACGGTTCGCAACTTCGAGAGGAGCATTCCTACGCACCACAAAGTAGTCCGCAAAAGTATATATATTTATCTTTTTTTAAATAGCTGTTTTGTGCGTAAACGTTGAACAATATTCCAGATGTGTACTGCTGAGAATGATTTGCAACTAAAGGAATGAATTGTCGGAAGTTTATGTTTTTACTAATGTATGTCAATGCATGTGGTTTGGCGAAAACACGTGCACCCGCTGGCAACACTGCTGCAGCGCTCGCTCGGTTTTGTGAGATTTTGTTCCCGTAAAGGCCGAATCATGTGCAGCGTGCTTCGCTGCTTCCATCACCGAGTCGTTTCTAAACGTCCTTTCGCAAAGGCACGTTTGGGCGTCAGGCGCGAAAGGTCCTGATGAATGTCTACTTTCAAATTCAACAGGAGACTCCGGCCGCGTCGTACCGCGAATGCGTTGTAAACAAGAAAAGGGTCCGGGCCACTACAATTCACTGATACGCGGCGAAATCAGGGCACCCCTTTACTTGCCGATCACGTTGAACGCCGAGAAGCTGGTGGAAAGGCCTGCGCCTCGAGCCCCGGTATATCCAAGCAATACAAGGAAACATCAACGGTCGGGTCATCGCGGGCACGTTGGAACGTGAACTTACATCTCGAAACTATGCCGAAATGCCGAACAGGATCGAAAGCTCGGACACAGACGCCAGCGGCCAGCCTACGTACTGACATCACCTATGACTAAATTTCAGAACGTGAAAGGGCACGTTTTAAACCTGTAGCAGACGATACCGTTGATACACCCGTAGCAGACGAAATACTCGGCGAGCGCGGGAGGCGCTGACGACCAGCGGCGAAGCGGAGTGATACAAAAGTGCAGGCGAGATCGCGTGACCTGTTGCCGGCGTGTGATTGGCTCCGGCCACACGTAGCTTTGGCTGCGCTCGGACGAAGCTGAAACGCAGTATAGAGCGACCTTCCAAGGCATTCATTTGACACTATAAAACTGTTTGTAATCAGTTGGGAACAAAGCCTACAGCCCAAAGAGTGAACCCCTGCCCACCCATGACGTCACTTTTTCAATGTTGCCAGTAGAGCTTTTCACTTTGAAAAACACGATGAGGGCCAAAATTGTAAATTCTGTAACTTCGCGAAAAAAAGTTATTTTGTCCAAATATTTGGGCTACTAGTTCAGCGATGTTTGTTGGTGTTTTTTAGCAACTTTTTAGGCAAATCGGGGACTATGAAGAAAACAGCGGAGTACCTCTTTAACTGTGGGTAAAGCATATGGTGCTATTAAAGTCACGACTTTTGACAGTCGGCAAAACTTCCGGTCGCCGCTAATCCTTCCTGACCAAAACCCCAAACTAAAAATATAAAAAAATATGATTTCGTTTTTTTTTTTTTAAGTTACCAATTTTCCCAAAACATCTGGTTTCTTTTATTTTTACGCGCCGTTTTGCCAATCTCAGCCTTTCTAGTCGGAAAACACTTACCCGCTTACACGTCTGCTCACTGCAGCACATTTCGTTGGCGTTGAAAACCGGTGAAACAGTAGTGAGTTTTAGTATTACGTATACGATCAAAGGCAAGTGTGTTTGCGTTAGCGTTGCGTGTGCTTCTATGCGCAATACTCTAACGCAAAAGAACAGCGCTTGCGTTTGCTTCTATGCGCAATACTAATTACTCTCTAATAAGTATAATCCCATGCCGTCTGCAGCACTACATTGGGACAGTGAAGAGTGTTGTTTGCATCCGGAAATGGCATTGCGCGAGCCATGATCGCGAGCAGTTCCGCCGTGCCTCCTGAGCAGGAGCACCGGGGACCCTCACTAGAGCGCTTCCCGTTTCCGCCGCGGGAGGGGGCGAGCGTCGAGCTGGAGGCGCGAATAAAAGTAATGTGATTTTTTTAAAGTTAAAGCACAATCAATGAACACGCCAAGATCTTTTACAAAAAAATACTCGTTCTATCGGTTTTTGATAATATGGTATGTAGAATCTAAAATAGCATGGCACTGGATAACGGTGAAATTGTTGCCTTTGCTTCTCTCGTGTATGTTTCAGTGCTCCAAGCGAGCGGCGATACCGGCATCGTCGCGGACGTACTCAACAAAGAAGACAAAGGGATACAGACACCGGAGGATTCCCACGAGCATTTCGCCACCCTCGACGAAATCAGGTATCGGGAAAACATCTGCGGGCTGATCAAATGTTACTGAACACTCTCAGTAAGAAAATAATATTGCGGGAGAAGAACAGAGAAATGGCGGTTTCTCCTTCCCCGTGCGCCTAATCGTTGTCCCATATTAATTAACTTCCTACTGTTGGCAGTGGGAAATCGGCTGTTGGATCGCTGACAAACATCTTGGTAATCTAAAGGATGTCCGAAAACAATTTTGATGATTTGAGACAAATAAAGAAATAAACATCTGGTAAGGGCATTGCGAGCTGATCTTAATATTCCAAATTTGTATTTTGCACGTCCAATTATTTTAGTAATTTACGGACGTAAACTTGCTCTGCATCAAAATTAAAATGATGTATATGAAAATTCTGTAATGTTTTTTTTTTCGTGTTTTAAAATGTAACATCCTCTCATGTGCTTTCGCGTTTCCGCTTGCTGCGTCTTTTTGCCGCTTTTTGCGAGGCGTCTTACAGTGCGAACTTTGTTTTTATAAGATCATTCCAATAACGGCCTTCTGCGCGCTTCCATCATTGTCTACTCAGCTGTAGAATGCGTTCCACAGAATACCAAAGGCCGCGCATCCTTCCACTGCCCAGTGACTTGGCATATTTCGCCTGAGTGATAAGCACTAAAATCTATAGGCTCACCGTCTCAGAGAAGTTCGCTCGTCATTAAGTCCTACCGGCTGGTCCAGCAGTTTCCCGTCACGCAGTTAATCTTATTCAGTTATAATCCTCGCTGTGTATTAAAGTAATAATAGTCGATAATCTAAGCATTGAGACACAAAGAAATATACAAACATTTTATTGCTCCGTGCCTCAGGGCTTAGAAAATTTTTCCCAACTCGCTTGCCTGCACAATTTCGCTTCTTAAAGTAATATTTTTTTTTCTTGTTGCCGGAAATCTTAATTTTGGGCTTGATGAATCTCGACGTGTTTGGTCTGCCCCAGGGAGGACCTCCGTCGGTACAAGGACCAGCTACAGAGTCATCGCCGCTTGTCGGCCCAGGTCAACTCCCAGCTGGAGGCGACGGCGTCGCGCATCGCCCTGCTCAAGCAGGATGTGTCTTCGGACAGCTCGCGTGGGCAGGACTACGTCGATAACCTCACGGTACTGTTCGAAGCCCCAAACTGCGCGTACTCAATTCCAGTCCTTCTCTTTGGCACTAATGCCTCCAGGCGGCGCCAGAGTCACCCCGCATACATGGGCGTACCAACCGGGAGGACAAGGGGAGCGCCTGCTCCCCCCCCCCCAAGTTCTCAGAGTGGGGGGAGGGCAAGGCATGTGTTTTGCCCCCCCCCCCTCCCTGAAACAGCCGCCAATGAGCAGGGCAAACACTGGCCGGCGGCGCCCAAGGGATACCAGGGCACCGCCCCCCGGCCCGGGGGGGGGGGGGGGGTCTGGTGTGCCCCCACTCAAAAACAAGTTGGTACGCCACTGCCCACATATTTGTCGTATTTGATCAAGCAGGGGCTCGTTTCAAACATTCAAGTTTTTTCGGCCGGGTGGCGCTGGTTCCTCTGTGTGCTGCGAATACATACAGACGTATATTGCGTATAGTTCAAACACATGCGTTTGCTTACGACCAAGTTCTTGTGATCTCTTACGAATAGAGTAAACGCTAGCGCCATCTAGGAGGTGACGCCGGAACTGCATTTGACCAGAGTAAAGGTTTTTCTGTATTCGTAAGGTCAAATGTACGTACTATTTATGAGAAATTGTCGTTTATAACATGGCAAAAGGCTTCTCAAGTCAAATAATTACCCAAAAAAAATGCGCAAAAAATAAAAAAGAAGGAATTATACGGGAATCGCAAGTGCTCCACGACTTCACAATAAATGGCGCCAGTGTGTTCTCTCCTCGTAAGGGCCTCCAAAAATTGACCCGCATCTTCGACCTACACAAACCGGCCCAAATAAACACTATGAAAGACCTGGCAGAAGAAGCCCATGTAATCAGTGACTCAGACTTCAAAAGACATACTCAAAAAGAATAATTCTGAACAGCCTGGGTAAAACAAGGTTCCTAATACTAAGCATGGCACCACCTGCTCACCCTTGGAAACATAAAATGGTGATGGACATCAAACCGACACCACAAAACCATGGCAAGGAGCATCCCAAGAGGAGAGACAACGCTACGAAAAGGCACACACGCGAAATAGCGACCCTTAGGCGGAAGAATACTGAAGTAATTTATACAGACGCCGCATGGAACCAGGACCGCACTACGGCACTGGCGTGGCACTCGGTCAGAACCGGTAGAACAGGAAGTTAGTGCCTCCCCAACAAGAGAAGCGAAACAACAGAACCCCAAGCCATTATCTGGTCTCTCGAAGGACAAAGCACCCAGGACATCATGAGATCCCTGGCAACGAAGAAGCCTACAAGACCGCGCCAAACAAGCTACAAGCATGCAGCTTCGCACAATGTCTTCTGGATCCCTCGAGCCAACTTTCACCAACAGGACTGGACCCTGACGAAATTGAAGGAACTGAAAGAAAACATTGCAACGAATACGGCAATCACACCAGGGTTAATTAAAACATTTAAGAAACCCACATCGGAAGACGGTTCTGGCCCCGACCCTAACTGTACAAAATGTCGAGTCACGGCTTTCTGCAGACACCTCACCTGGGATTGCATCACCAGAAGCAAAGAATGACAAGAAGCAATCTCCAAACTCCCAGAAGATTTACAACCCCTAGGTTACGAAGGCTGGGTGACCCACAGACAAGAACTACATCAAAGAAAGCAGATCATGGACTGGCTCCTTGACTACGTCAGGTAGACGGACCTGACACAACATATACAATATCTTCGCACCACCCCATCCAAAATAACCTCCCATCCCCGCCAGATGAGATGACTCTAATCAAGCTATATTTTTTTCCCCTTTTAATAAACGTGTTCTACAACTAGTATAAGGGATCAAAAGAGGTCGTAAGCTGTCGCAAGTGTGTGAACGAACCTAATCAGTCTTTCGCAAGGCTGTAGGATATGCCCTGAATTCCTTGAGGGCATGAGAGCAGTGCCGTCACCGCTACACTCAGTACGAACCTGTTTCTGACGTCGCAGGACCTTCCCATGAGCGCCCTTCTTGTAATACACAAAGACAAAGCTCCGCTTACTGGCCAATACATTCCGCGGCGCAAAAACGGGCATGCGGCGGGCGTTGATTTTTATACTGCAGCTTGTGGGCATCGCCTTTTAGTTGAGCATCATGTATGCTAGAAATGTGGCTCCTACGTGCGAACGACGCAGCGTCTAAATCCCGTGTTAGGGCACTTCGTCGCATTTCGCCGTTTTGTGCAGTTCTGTTTCCGCAAGCAGGAGGACGGAAAGCGACTTTTTGCTTAATCTCAGCGCCGGTTGAGTTTCGTCAGGCGGTTTAAGGCGTCAAGTAAATCGTGGAGCTGTTTCTTGCTTCAATATTTATAGCAGCCTAATATTTGTAAACGTGCTCTTTGTTAAAAACTAAGTTGGCAATTAATTCTTTAGAGGTGAACTCTGAAAAATTTTCTTCATGTACACTACCCGACGAGCGCGGAACACATAATGCTGGATTTTTTATTTTTATTTCGCGTATATATTGACGAAGGCAGGCGGTAACAGGTTCCAGCGGCCACGCAGTGTCCGTAAACAGGAAATATCGTCTACCTCTGCGTACACTGCCACTGCAAGACCCCCGGAGAGCGGCGTATACCTAAGCTATAGTACATTATATTTCGACGATGATTCACGCTGTATAGATCAGAAATTTAGCTCACACATCTTCAACGGTCTAATTGATTAAAGCAAAATCTACGATTCGTGTTTCACAGCGAAATGAGAGGAAGTATGCATACATGGCAGCGTAAAGTCTCAGGTCCGAAGTGCCCAGTGTTCAGTGGCATCATCACGCGTAAAAATATGTATGTCGCCACGTAATTTTGCTATTCGAACGAGGGCTCTGTCCACCATTCGGAAGCCGTTATAGTTCCAAAACGTTTTAAACTAGACATTACAAAATATATATTTCCCCTCCACCGCGCAGGAGAAGGAGGTGCTCATCCAGCAGTTGATGGCGGAGCAGCAACAGCTGGAGCAACTTCTTCTGGAACAGTAAGAGTGCATTCGTGTTTTGGGTTTTTGTAGCGGAAGATTACAATATGCTTTAGAATCGCCAGTGCGCCCACTTTCGCGTAGGGGAACTCGAACCCGGCCGAAAAAGCGTTCTAGTCGAGGAACAACGTCTGCCATGTGACGCTATAGACATGGCGTTTCACGCGCTCGTGCCGTGCTCGGTGTAACATCAAAGACTTCGGTGTCGGACCAAATCGATTACTCGACCTCGTCATTCGCCAATTCCCTCCGGCACTGTGATTGGCTCTCCGGGTAGTCTACTCTACAAAAGAAATATGAAATTAACTTTTACAAAACTTTGTATTTATTTTACGAGTTCAAATTCCAGTCAGCTTCAAAGTGCTCTCCGCCTGATGCAATACACATGTTGAGACGTTTCTTCCTATGCCAAAAACAGTCTTTAAACTCGTCTATTTTGATGGATTTCAGTGCCTCTGCCGTCTGTTTTGTTTCACCTCTTCCACGTCGGCAAACCGTTTTCCTCGATAACTTTTTTGTCCGGGCAAACAAAATTGGTAAACACTTACGCTAATCGTAAGGTGATACACAGCGACAGCTGAGTTGTAACGTCGTAGCCGCTAAGGTGTCATTTCGGAGCAGATGAACAGAATAAACGGTAAAGGTGCCAGCGCGCACCATAGGAACCACATAGGCGCTTCGTGGTAAACCGAGTAACACACCGGACGAAAATTCTATAGCAGTTTGGAACCAGTGAGGGTGTATTTAGCAGAGAGCATTTCGTGAACCTGTTAAACAATTTTATATGACACAAACTATAGGACTGCCTCGTGGCAATTGAAGAACGTTTCGAAAATCGCGCGCCCAAGTTTGAAATCCAGCGAACGACGAAACTGTATGTGTATGCATGAACCGTTCTCTGTCATTGGTGTGGCTGCCTGACCGTCTTATGCAATGCTATTCGACACAAACTAACACCGCCTTGTAATCACTGAAAGACATTTAAAAAGTTGCGCACTCGAGTTTCAAGCGTATGGCTCCGCCTGATTTAACGCCCGTGCTTTCGCCGGCCAGAAACCCACCACGCTTTCTTCGTTTCCTCTCCCGAGAACCATTCTGGCATAATTAGCGAAAACGCTTTGTTTTTATTGTTTTCATTATGAGCAATCTCATGATTGTTTCTACGTGCCGTCATGGTGTCACATGACGACGTATTGTCACGTGAGGTCATAGTGTCACGTGACTCACGGTGTCACCTGACGTCATTGAGTCGCGTGGCGTCAGTGTGCAACGTGACTTGACATGACAGCGTCACGTCATGGTGTCAGCTGACGTCAGGTGACAGGTGACCTGATGCGCGGCGTGACGTCAGAGTCGTGTGACGTCAGCGGCGTGACGTCAATGTGGAATCTTTTGGCGGAGTGCCGAAAATGGCCCGCGTCGATATGGCGCGAGGTAGACGGCGCGACACGCACGACGGCAGTTAGTGGGACACTAACTGCCATCGTGGTAAAACAAGTCACGCGTTGCGAGGTTGGGTGAATGGGAAAGTGGAAAAGGGGGTCATACCGGTTTCGGTCAAAAACTGCCGAACACTCTGCGTGGCGTGGGCGGGCACATTGTCACGGTGAACGAACCAGTCTCCTGTTCGCCAGAAAAGGGGTTGTCAGTCTGCCCATACCACGCTGGGTGTTCAACAGTTTTTTTACCGAAAACGGCATCCATGAACCCCGCACCCTACCCTCCCAGTTTAGTGTTACCTTTTTTTTTCCCGGGAAGAAAAAGGATTTTAAAGGGAAATGGATTACCGATGTTTAAGACGTGAAACGAAAAACGTCAGAAGCACATAACGGCATCAAAATCGACGAGTTTAAAGGCTGTTTTTAGTATTGAAGGAAACGTCTTGACTATAGTGTATTGTATCGGGTGGAAAGTATTTTGAAGGTGACTGAAATTTGAATGTGTGAAAATAAATACAATATTTTTTGTAAAAACAAATTCTTGTTTCTTTTGGATCTTCCCTCGTTTAATTCACGGTTATATTATAGTGTCTAATTCTAAACCAATTCTAACGCATAATTCGCTCGAAGAAAGGCATAAAAACGTACGCACAACAATGATACTATAATGACTAACGCTCGGTCAGGCTGCGTTCATAATCAAGGACGCCAGCCATGTCATTGGCAGCGCGCTCGCGCCTGAACGCTGTCCGGGTTATCAATGAAGTGTCTAATCGTGCCAGTTGCCAATCATCGCAGATATACTCTACGCAGCTCCTGCACGCGAACTGTCACGCGATGTATTCAGAACGCCAATCATCGTTCTTCCCTAAGTCAGTTTAGTCAATGAGAAGAATGCGCAATATCGTACTCTAATCGAGAGGGTGCTCTGCCAATGATCAGGACGAAAACGTCGTCAACCCCCTCTGCCACTTACACCTGAGAAACACGGACGCCGTACACCGTCATTAAATCTGACCTCAGGCACACTCCACTGCGGGTAAACGTAACGAGGGTAGCAGACCACATGAACGTTGCAGCGCAATACCGATCTCAATGGTTCGACTAAATAGAGGATGGTCAATCATTGTTATTCCGAGTAATTACGATGCACTATACATGCTTGCCAGTATATATGGCCTCCGGGCCCCGCCATCTTGTCGCCGATGTGTGCATATCGTCAGGTAGCCAAGGGGCGGGGTCAGGCCTTGCGTTCGCACGGTCGCCAGACTGCCGCCCTAACAAATCGTTGTCCATCCATGGTGGCCAGACTACCCTCTGAGGGCAAACGACACGCGATATTTTTTAGCGTGTAATCATGTTCACTTTGAAGAACTGTCCGCTTTCTACGAAGGCTCGCAAAATTACTCTCCCTGCTGTTTTTCACACGCAGAGACCAGGGCGGCGTGAGCAGACCCGGCCCTAAACTCAAGCAGGCGCTCAGCGTCCAGACAGAGGTGACCGTGTATCTCGCGTTGTACCTCCACGCGACTCGTAAATTGCGCATCTCACGGGGCGGTCAGTTTAAACAAACGACTGCTCTCATTGTATTTGTTTAATTGTTGTATTATTGCGTAATTTTACTTTCGAATTACATCACGAATGAATATCTGGAATGTTCTCCGAGAAATATTAAAAACGGATTTTAAGGACAAGGGTAGAACAACATCAGGAGTATGTGACGAGATTGAGAATAAGCTTATGATTAAGCGTAAAATGAAGAGTAACTATAGTCATAGATTATAATATTAAAAAGCAAGGGTATGGCGAAATTGGGAATAAAGATCTAGGAAGATGGCGGCCTCGGTCGTCATGGTTTCTGTTTCCCAGGAGGAGAAGTTGTCGGTCGTTGGGGCGCGTTGCCTGCACGAGAACCACCCGGAAGTGATCGCCAGGCAGGCACAGCTCCTGCGACGCCTCCAGCGAGAACCCCAGACAGGTGCGTCGTCTGGCTGCTCGACTTTCGACGATTCCAGTCGCCTTTTTTTTTTTTTTACCTTTGCCTTTTGTATATTTTTTGAGAACGCTGTGTGACGTTTCTGAGGGCAAATGAGACATCTTATGTTTGGCCGGTCGACACATGCGGCCCATTCCTTCTGGTTTCCGAATGAAATTGATTTTCTAAAAGAGAAACTCAACTTCCTCTTTTTTTTTTCTTCTTGCCACTCAGGAATTCGAAGTTTTCACTTCTGTTTTTGTCGGGAAACGTGTTTCTGGAAAGCAGTTCGTCGTCTTCTCGTAAGCCTCGTATACACTAGGGCGTCCTCTCGCTGCATACATCCGCATACGCACGAACGCTTAGAGTGGCACCGACCAGCTGCTTCTCATTATAACGATCCATTTTCTCGTGACGCACTAGTAGCACCCATAAGTTGTGCTTCAATCAGAGGGGAGATCTTTAGTGACCATAGTTGATACAGTTCGGCAGCCAAAACGACTTCCACGCCACTGGGACCACATCCCGTTGTACCATGATGCATGTCGCCCTTCTCAATGCTTGAAAATATTCAAAGATCAAAGAAGGCCAGCAGTAGTGTTGGAAGTGCACCGCGATGCAGCACTTATTCAGGAACTTCCGCAAAATTTCTGTGGAGCAAAGCGAGGAAAGGGTCTTTCCTGTAACGAGGTGTTGGCCATCGTTATTTCTGATCGGCCTTCACCGTAGACGTAGCTACAGGGTACGTAGCTGGCCGTCTGTCTTGTATATCTCAGAGCACACGGTGTGCTCGTCACTGCGACCTTCAGAGCACTAAGGCTCAAACACAGGTTGGCTCCAAAACTTGAACAGCGCATGACGTTTGGAATGATGAGTACCCTCGGGCTGTTGGCATTTTTTTTTAACCAGTTCGGTTTTTTTAGGGGTTTTTTTTTGTCGTTTTTTTACGGGATTTACAAAAAGAAGACGCATGGACAGTTTTCAGAGTACAGGAAGCAGAAAGTGTGATGTCTTTTTATTTCACCACGGAATTATCATTCGTCGAATCACAGGACAGGTCCTAGTCTTTGTTTTCCTCCTAAACCGTGGGCCTTCTTCCTCCTTCAGAAGACTCTGGAATAACAGTAATCAAGTGTGCCGTAGCTGTAAAACCATCCACTCTTGTGTACGATATTCCCAATACAAGATACATTAATAATAGACCCCGTATGTAATTTACGAGAGAATGTGCTTACTATGGAAAAAGTATACTGATTGGCTCGCTGATGTCATTATAATAGTTCAAAGATCATTACGCCCCTCAGTCTGTCGTTTATACAGAGTCACAGTGCCTAAGACAAGCCTTGTTTGCGAAACAAGTTTCCAGGTTCTCAACAGCCTCGGAACGACCCTCGATCCAAAGAAGACCAGAAGGCAACCGGAGACCTTACTTGGCCGTCCTAAGCAAGAAGCAGAGCGTGAGCATCAACTTTGTCCACTTCAGATGCAATAGATTTAACGAAGTAGCGGGTCGTTTAGCCAGATCAAGATATGATCGGGCACGATTTAGGGGGATTACGGCGGCCTGAAGTTTGTCCGCCTCATTTCACCGATGAAAGGGACCATGAAATTAATTTTTGGCTGGGGTATATTGGGATTTTACTAATAATCGCATGTCGTTTAGTGCACCAAACGAAAACTACTGCACGAGGGTAGAAAACCAGTAGCCTGCTTTTCGGTACAAAGATTTGAAACCATTTTTTACCATCTTTCGAAAGCTCCCTGTTTTTTCACTGTGATGCTTCCGTGGTGCCCAAGCACGTCAGCCGAACTCAACTCACGCATTGGACACGAGCGCTGCGTCACTCGGACGTATGTGCTCCTCAACAATCAAACCATCGACGAATATTTCAATTCGCGTTTGTGGCCAAAAAGCCTTGTGCCTTGACGGAACATAACAGCACTTGCGGTATGATATCGTGCCGATATCATACCGGATGTTAACCTTATCATGATGGCTATCTAGCACTGAGTCATGCCGTCGGTACCGCCCCCTGATTTTCGGGCTATATAAATGATGCCAAATAAACCTTGGTGGTTGTTGCGTTCACCAAGCCAGCAGTGTCGGACTGACTTTCTTGTCAGCCGAGAGCCGGCTGATACAGTCGCTTATGCTACGCATGCTCCGGGACACACGCCCTTCATCCCGTTTACATAAATTTATAAAAAAAAAAAAAAAAGAAAACGTATCTGGGCATTATTGAATGCAATCGACGTGTCGCCGACGCATTGGGGTCCCCTCTTTCCGCATAAAGTACGCCTCTTGCAGTTCTCCTTGATTCTTATTTCGTGTCACCGAAGCGTGTTTCACATTTGCAGGCCCTACAGCGCGTGGGCAAATGTGCCCCATCATTTGTCTTTAAATTTTGTGCATGCTCAGTCAAACGGCCATTGGTGCACCTTCCCGTTTGCTTAACGTAAGATTTTCCACACGTTGGGGGGATTTCATACATGACCTCCGTGATGCATTCGATATACGGCCTGGCGTGGCGGGAAGGTGCACCACTGACCTAGCAGACGACGCTCGCAACGGAAAGAGCTTTGTGCTCACGCGCCGAATCTGCGCCGTATCGCCGCACCCCTCCGCGGCACGGCGCTAGACGGCCCGGCGGTCAGCGCTTGCTTGATATTAATAAAAGCTTGGGCATAGCCTCCTCTATACTCACAAAGCCTGGCATTTCGACGACGGAGCCATAGAGTGCCCGGTCGCAGATTTGGAGCACGAGGATTTGGTAGCACAGAGCATTTCTCGGGGAGTCCGGTATTCAGCGCACAGCTTTTGCAGCGGCGAGGACTCGAAACATGGTTTTCAAACCCGACGAGAAAAGAAGCGGTAGCCCGAGGAATGCGAGAAGCACGGGCGGACATTCCATCGCTCGGGACAAGTGTGTTTCGGTTTCTCGCCGCAGCGGGGCGCCCGTTACCTGACTCTTGTCTGCCGCTCTACCTTTGCACTTTCGGCGGCCGCGTCACGTGACGATCTGCTGCTTTGGCAGTATTAGCGGCGAGATGTTTTAGTGGCGCCCTCCTATGATTACCTTTCGTGACGTCATTACCTTGCGAACGACAAGTTCAATGGTGTTTGTAAGGAGCATGGTGGAAGCTTGAAATTATTGCGCCTTAAAGAAACACTACCAGCACCGTCGAAATTGAAGTTCTTCCATTCCTCTTATTTCCGTCGAAAAGAAATCCTTTAGCTAACGTCATAGTCTGCATTGGGCCAATCATGGAATGACGACCACAGCGACGCTTTCGATCGCGCACGTCGCCAATAGAAGAGGCTATGACTTGGGCCACTGTACTTCTACATTATTTTTTTCAAATACAGTTGTGGGTAGCGCTTGTCTTTGTCTTTTCTCTTGTGTTCGTATTTTTTAACGCTTTTAACCATGGTTCAAAACGTTCATCCTCAACTGGCCCAAAAACAAATACTTTTACAAGTTACACGGTGTGCTGAAAAAGCAAGATGGTAGTTTGGAGTCATCGCATCCGGTTCCATAGCCTTTCACAACCACGTGATTTCTCATTTCGCTTTTGAGTTGAGGATTAAATATAAGGAGGAAGAAGTTAAAGAACCGTTACAAGGTCCCTTTAAGTTGTGAAATACCAGGACTGTTTTCATCAGTTTAATGCTCCAACACACAAAAAAGAACGGTACTTCGGTCTATAGCGTAGTGGTGGAAACTTACACTATGTGTAAGCTTCCAACTAACCCACGAGAAGGGTCCAGGGGTCTATCCAGGATTCTCAAACTTACCGGTGTTAAAGGGACCATGAAATAATTTGTCTACTTCCTCCTTAACTTTAACCCCCATCTCAAAAGCGAAATGTAGAATCACCGGTCTTCAAACAATAGGGAGCCGTATTGTTTGAAGACCGGTGGCTTCGCTCCGTTTCCACAGGAGTTAAGCCTTTTTCTTTCTTTTTTACTTTTTCTCAGGTAAGTTCGCTCTTTGCAAACTTTATAGAAAAAAATGCACCACCTGTGGGTAATACTGCATAAGATCGTAGCGCGATAGGTTAAGAAACCGATTTTTGCGGTCGCTTTAAAGAGCCCGGTCGCTATTTGAGACACCTTGTATACAAGGACGTCGCTGAACGCGCCTGCACACTAAAGGACGAGCCTCTTGCTTGAAAGCGTGTTATGGCCGCTCGTAAGTTCTATGGAACGCGAACCGTTCTAATTCCATAACCTTTAGAACCATTATTTTGAAAATTGCTCGCTCTGCTCTTCCTCGTCGTCGCTCGGTTGAAACGACTCTAAGCAGGGGCTTCGATACAATGGGACGGGGAGAAAGTGTAGGAGATGGCAAGCAAAGTCGAAGAGGGGACAAGGGACATCGTACCGGCGTGCGGTCGTGTATCACTACTGCGTACCGCACTGGCTAAATTGCTCATCTTCAGCTGAGAGGCAAGTCGCCATCTTAAGTATTGGTTTGATGAATATTAGGCTTGGGTGACCGTCGGTTCGTAGAGACATTTTGTTTGTTTTTGTAAATTATGATTCGGCTAACGTTATGCGCTCAAACTTTCGCATTTCGTCACCACCCGTAGCGTCACACTCTCACTGAGTTTTAGCTTTCTGCGATGCGGAGTTCCTTTATGCGAAACGAAAAACCTGATTTCATTTTTTGGATCTAACCCTGTACTTCAAACGCAGTATTTTGTTTCCTTGAATTGCGAAACCGGCATTATTTTTGTGTAGTGCTTCTCGAAGAGGGCGAGGGCAGTGGGCCCCTTCTTACGGCACGCGATCCCCACACCGCAGGTGCCCGAGACCCCGAAAACCGACAGTCGCAGCTCAGGTCGGCTGTCCGCCGCAGCCGACCTGACACACTCCAGGAGCGTGACCACCAGCTCGTCTACGTCCATGAGCATCAACTCCCGAAGCAGCCACACCCTGACCCTCTGCGTGGCGCCGTTGCCCGAACCGGACATGTCGCTGATGCAGCTTCCCCAGCAATTTCATCAGCAAGTGCATCAGCAAGTGCATCAGCAAGTGCATCAGCAAGTGCACCAGCAACTGCGCAGAAGCGAGCAGCACGTCGGTCGGTGTGCGGCAGCAGGCAGCGGCTTTCGACGCTGACTCGGGCTCAGCATGGTTCGTGACGGAGCCAGGCTGCTGGTCCTGACCTGTCACGAATTTCATGCTGGCTTCACGTGGCGAACCACTTACGGACTTTCCGGTTACTCGTACTTCCCAGCGCATGCAGGGGGCGCTGTTGTTCAACCAAAGCGCTCCTTTCGTCTGCCTTTATTGTAAAAAAGAAAGAAAAGACAAGCCGACATTAATTTTGGGTGGCAGTGGTTTTAACCGGTCTAGCGTTGGTCTAGTGTTTCCAGCAAATTAGGGCCATAATACCGGGCATAGTACCTTACATTTGATTTGTTTTACTTGATGATGTAAGGCAGTCCCAAAAGGTATCGCACACCTTCCCAGTGTCTCTGCTCTCACCCCAGTGACGTCGAACCCGGAGGGCCGCCCTTTTCCCGGACATTTCATTCCTACATTTATATAGCGAAAAGCCGCCGAACACCTCTGACGCCACTGCTTTATCCCTGGTAACTCTTCACATGTGGAAAATGAGTACAATGCGGACTGGTTTTGTGACGGCGCATTTGAAACATCCAGACATGTAATCACCTTTACTACCTTCGTATTTTCTCCCCGAAGCCAACATGACGGCATGCAAGAGAAAAGCAAACGAAAGGGCCACATTCAACCATCTCTTTCGGGCCAGATGCCAAAGTTTCAAAATTATTCGTCATTTCATTCAAAAGCTATGTGATCTTCTAAAAAATTCAATAGGAAAATAGGGCCTGTTTTCGCCTGTTTTCGGTAAGTTGCGCCATTCAGCTTCATGTATTGGTGTGTTGCGTCGGCCTCCATTGTCCCATTGAAAATTTTAAAAAAGTCACTCGTAACTTTTGAATAAAATAATTGTTAGTCCTCAAACTTTAGCGTCTGGTTCGAATCGCTATGGTTACATTTCGGCTTAGAATGTGTGTTCGGCAATGCGCAATTTCTTTTTGCAATAAAAAAAAAAGTTTTTAGGGGGGCCGCGGGGGGGGGGGGGGGGCAGACACCTAAAAGGTTTTCGCCATATCTAAGCTAACTTCGCTAGCTTGTTCAAACGAAATAAATTAGTCAGGGTGTGACGTAGACGAACGAAGGATAAATGATACGCTGATAACCGTTACTGCGCGGTTAGTAGCTACACCATAACCATGCACCTCTCTGTGCATGAAGAGGGTTTGTGACTCTGCCAAACATCTTGAAGCGGCTAAAACGGATGATGCAGTCGAAACTGCCGTTGACTATGCTTCGGACCATTAGAACCCGTTTACTAAACGGAACTTTTGTACATAATCGTCTTCTAAAATTACTGTTTTCTAACGTAGAATTGGAAATGAATGCATCGTTTTATGACATCGGTGGTGGGCCAAAAAAGGCGAGAAGTTGTCGCAATGCGTGAGGACACCTTTCAAACTGTTCGCCATTTCTACTCCCAAAGCCCTTGTATTTCTTGCCCGGGACGTACGATGGTTGAAATTGGTGTAGTATACTAATTGTTGGGGTTAAAACCAGTAAATCCAATTAGTCACTTCTTTCTAGAACAGACTCAAAACGGTTGAGCAAGCAGGCTAACATAACTGCGGGCCTTTTGTTCTAAAAATGCTGGGAAGAATGTCGCATGACACCGTGTACGTATACATAGAACTGTCTGATTTATCAAGGACTCCGTGCGTTGTGAGCCATTTGCTAACAGAGGAAACGAAAGGCGATGAAGTGTGACTGTAAGCAGCAGCATTTTCGGACACTCGAGTGAGACGTAACAAAGGGTTCGATATCGACTACGCAGTAGTCCTTTTACCCTAGATGTTTTTTGTCGGACGTTAGATAACCAGTGAACCTCGGACCGCTGTATAAGCCAATGTTCCGGTAATTACGAAGTTATCTTGGACAATCGCTGTCGTGTGGGTTCAGGATGCGGTTTGGGCATTCACTAGTAGAGCAAGAAGGGAACACTTCAACACTGGTGCCGTCGGTCGTCTTCACTTAAGTCAGTCTAACATTGAATAGACTCTCGGTACACCGGCCAGCAGTTGCAACTTCTACTATGAGAGCAACGTATGCATGTTGGCAAGGTCGAGACTTCTGTGCCGTGAGATACACTGTCAAGTTTACCCGAAAAAAGGCCGGCGGGTATATGGAAACGTTTCGCCACTACAGCGCTCTTTGTGACCCATTCCACGACGTTGCTTTGTTTCACACGCTAGCTGCTGACAAGGCGGTAATCTGCTAAGATAAACAGGAGCACAGACAAACCGCTCTCTGATTACGTCGTGCACGTTTCGTTCGCTCCCGGTATGTCCACAAGATGTACGAAACCGCTGCATTGTGGTCCATGTCCGCGCTATCCTGCTGTCAGGGTGTTAGAGGCGGCGTTCGCCGCGAACGCTGCGTGCACACATAAATGTAATGGCCCTTGTGAAAGAATTCCAATGTGAAGCATCGAGCCTCCTTCACCATTAGTGCCGGAATAAAAAAAAAAGGAGGCGTTCGCCTGCGTTCCTTCTATTTAGTGCTTAATCCGTGTTGTTAACGTTCGAATAAAAGTATGGTGTCCTTTTATGGCGTCCGGCCTGCAGTGTCTTGTCGTTTTATACTCCCGACGTGGGGACTTTAGAAAACAACGGAATCCCGTACGAAACGTGGTACGCGTTCTCTTTCAGCTTCGCTCGCAGAACCAAGCCATGCCTGGATATGTCTTAACTCTGAAAGCTTCGGAGTTGTTTTCTCCCGATTAGAACAAGTGTCGGGACTCGGCAGGCACTAAGTTAGTTTGAGCGACACTGCATGGCTAATAGCAGCAACCTCGCTTTGCACCTGGATTGGACGGTTTCTATCGAGACAGCCAAATTAAAAAACCACATGGACGCTTATTGATGTTATGCTGAACTTTGTTCTTTCTACGAGTGTGAATCAAAAATCGCCCGCACTCCGGTTATCTTAAAAGTCCGTTGGCCGCGCTGCCTCATCGGCGCTTTTCGTGAGAGGTCGCCGACTCTTCAGTCACTGCTGTGCAGGTCTGAACGTGTTACGTCAGTTCAGTTATGACAGGTGCGAGAAACAGTGGATACCCTAGAGCCACTAAATAAGCTACGCTTTAGAGTAACGACACTTGTCCATATTCTGGCTTAAAATTATGGTTGCCAGTTAGCTGAAGCTTTATCTGAAATAGCAAAAAACACTTTTCCGTCCTCCACAAATGTTAAAACAGTTTGCGACAGAGCAAAACGATATCACCTGTGCTTCCTTACAGCGCATCTAATGCTGAGGAAGTCGCCTTTTTAAAGTGTGGCGTCGACAGTTGCGTCTGCTCTGTACTAAGCACCAAGATGGCGGCGCCCACTAGTAGATAGGGGACCGAAGTGTCGATACTCTAAGCAGCTCATTTAGTGGCTCCAAGCTACCCCACTTGTGATTTGCACAAATCGGGGAGAGAACGTTTTTCTTGTCTGAGGTTGTGTCTTGTGCCGATATTTATCGACGACTTTGTGTAGAGCATAAATAAAATGTTTTGTGGCAAGGAAATGTGGTGGAATGAATACAGAAGTTCAAGGAAAGGCGCACAAGTGTCAGCCATATTATAAGGAAGAAACCGGACGCCCCTCCGCGTCCAAGACTGATAACGACATTGGGCCTCCATGTGACCTGCTCCTGTCGGATAAATGAATGGCAGTGGATGATGTGACAAATCATTTGCAAATCGGACAAGATTTTGCTTACGCAATAATCCATTAAGGGCTTGGGTTTGGAGAGGTTTCGATGAAAATAAATGCTACAGCCAAAGTACGAATAATTATTTCAATGAGGATTCCAATTCGAACTCCGCGAGGTTCGACGCTCCCGCTTTGTGCTCCCAGTGATCCATCAAAATCCTCATATTGGTGAGCCATCCACCGGAAATAGTGACTTCATCTTGCGCCAAATGCTTCCAGCCTCATTTTGACACCAACATAATCGTCGGTGACTGCATATTTTTAGATGCACGACCATCTTCATCTCCGCCGTGGCGGCTTTGCCATTAAGCCTCCTTAAGCCTCCTGCCCAGCGCGGCACTTCGCTATGACGGACGCCGCGTCGGCGGCGTCAACGCGGCTACCACCTGCCGTCTCATTCTCCCAATAATACTTAGACGTCGCAAACATCGACGCCGACTCTGACTCGGCTTCCCCCACCGAAAATCTCCATCCAGATACGGATCACGGATGGATACATAGCACCCGGCAAAAACTGAAAACAGCGCCTCGTAGTTCGAACGCAGCATGAACTCCACACCATTGTGGTACGAGTCCTCCACACCCTCCCCTTGGAACACATCAAATCGTATGCACTCCTATCCACCTTCATTTCAACAGGCGGTACTTCCACCCCGAGCATGCCAGAATTTCACAATACACTTGCTTGCTACAAAGAGTCATTCTCCTCAAAACCGCCTATGAAAATACACCACAACGACTGGCCCAAGTTGGCGACATCAGAATTAATATTCGGCTCCACCCAATCACATCATATCTTACCAACACCACTTACTCTTTTAGAAAAAAGAAAAATGAGAGACGTTTACAATCCCCTGTAACACCGAATTAGAGCGCAGCTCTTGAAGAGGAAGAGGGGAAGGTGCGGAGAGGAAGCTATGCCCTCCTCCTCCTCTCCTGCTCACCTCCCATTTAGGGAAAAACTTCCCGCTAAATTTAGCGGGGAAATTTACCCATAATGCACCGCGCGGTTACGCCGGCGGCGACGCCGCTCAAGCCGGAAACGGGCGACTAAGAGCTGCGCTCTAAAAGGTGTATTCTTACATCCTTTCTCCTATATGATACACCCTAAAACTCCAGTTAGACGTACAGCGCACTGACGTCGAAAACCGGCGGTACCAACTTCCACGACAGGCTTGATAGCCGTGTGGTACAACTTATTAAAAATAGTTAATGTGCGTGTTACTGACTACAAAAAAATAATAATAATCAGGGCTTCTTGGCTTTATTTCAAAACCTCCGTGTTTTCTTTCCGTGGTCTTTGACAGTACTTTCACTTTTTAATAAGTTACATCGCACCGTTATCAAGCCCCTCGTAAATCTTGGGGCCGTCTTTTCGACTATAGTACGCTGTATGTCGAACTGAAGTTATGGTGTGCATTATATTATATATGGGACAAAAGGATGTAAGACGACACCCTTCTTTTTAGAGTTTAACTCATGCAGGGGCCTTCATACATGGTGTCGAAGCCGGCATCTCCTCCGATGAATAAATGACCTCCTGGAAAGCTATCAAGGCACCATCGTCACGGCAAGAACGATGGGGCCACCGAGTCAGTCATCATAACCTTCGGAGGCACCACGGTTCCCCACACCGTCCTCTTCCGACGAGCAGCATGCAGGTGCCGCCTTCATCAACCAAAAGCCATAAAATGCGAATGCTGCAGAGCCGATAATAATCCCTGGGGAAGGGGGACCAAGGACAAACACAAATCTTCAAACACAGCTAAGCGACTGGTGCGCGACCGAAAAGTCCGCCTGGTCCTGGTATCGAACCAGGGACCTCTCCATTTCAGTTGGAGCGCTCTACCAACCAGTGTTGTACCCTCTATACTGACAAAGCCGCAGATCGCCACGAGACGCGGCCGCCGAAAGGGAAAAGGTAGAGCGGCAGACAAGAGTCATGTAACGGGCGCCCCGCTGCGGCGAGACGCCGAAACACACTTGTCCCGAGCGATGGGATGTCCGCTCGTGCTTCTCGCGTTCCTCGGGCTACCGCTTCTTTTCTCGTCGGGTTGGAAAACCATGTTACGGGTCCTCGCCGCTGCAAAAGCTGTGCGCTGAATACCAGGCTCCCTAGAAATGCTCTGTGCTACCAGATCCTCGCGCTCCAAATCTGCAACTGGGCACTCTATGGCTCCGCCATCGAACTGCCAGGCTTTGTGAGTATAGAGGAGGCTATGGTTGTACACGTTCCTCAAAAAAGTAACGAAAGCTTGCTCCTCGTTACTTCTGATTTTTGGACCGCGTTCCCGTTACAAGTTTTATGCGTGAAATAGGAACTCGTTCCCGTTACAGTTAAAAAAATGGAATGTCGTCGTTGCATATACGGTACATTTGTGTTTTGCGGATTACCATATTTAGTTAGATCAAGCAGTTTTTTTTTATCTATCCCATTAAATGGCAACATACGAATTTGAATGTCGTGATGGAAGGGCACCAGGAGAAGAAAACAAGCGGAAGCAGAGCATTGACATATTCAGCCAATATTCATGTTTGTGGTTGGCTATTCAGACGAGCCAAATGTACTGCTACCCCACATTGTACGAGCGTTTTACAACAACCTCGCACGTTTCAATCTAAAAATGTCTCTTGCTCGAACTTAACAACAGTTGCTTCTCGATGTTGCTGTCCGGAAGACGAAAGGGTGGAAAAGAAAGTAAGGGTTTCGGAAGGTCAGTCATGAAAACTACAAGACCTTCTTCGTGAAGGTTGGATTCATTGTTCAGTTTGAAGGGGACAAGGGGAGATGGAATAAAGGTTAATTTTTGTGTGTCTTTTAAGTTACCAATGTCCGGGATACAAGGGTGCGTTCGATGTTTGGCAACCTGTTCTTTTGATGAAACTGTGGGTCTCTTTGTGTAAGTTCAGTGATGGCTGTAGTCGGCCTTAAATTTCTGGGTGTATGAGGGTTCGTGGAAGCGAAGAAAGAAGATGAGTTTGAAACGTCCTTCCTTCTGTGCCCTTTCCTTCGACTAAAAAGTTTTGCTTTTTGTATCGCAGTCTCGGGCACTGAAAAAAGAATCGATCAATGTCCACTACCTCTCTTGCATCCGACTGTTACCAAGCGACGGCCACGAAAATACACCCCAAAACGTTAACGACATTCTTCTCTTCGTAAAGATATTGTTTTTTGTACTCTTAGAATTTCCCTTTGAAGATAAAATAAAAATTACCCCATTGGACAAAAAAAAGTTAACGCCGTTCCTTTTTCCGTTTCCAGTAAAAATGGAACGGCGGCGTTCCTTTGTTCCTCCTAAAAGGAACGCGTTCCAGGAACGCCGTTCCGTGCAACAGTGCTACCAACTGAGCTAACCAGGAGTTAGACGTCAGTAGCGCATATGGGTTTTATCAGCTGCCACCAGTCTAACACCAACAAGGGTGAACGGCGTGCATTTTAAGGTCATGATGAAACTACAATCAATCCAAAGATGCAAGCGAGCTGTCGAAGAATGACGAATTCGTTATTCTTGTCCAGCTCGCTTGCACCTTTGCATTACCTGCAGAGCCTACGGGCACCGCGCCCACAATTGCCCCGAAGCGCCGATCTTTCTGGCGATGCCCCATGTGCGATACTCCTTTACGACAACAGCAAGCACCCCATCTATGCACCCCTTGGTGCTACCATTGCGGCGGTGGACACCCCTCATTTGATCCAGCATGACAAAGTCCAACAAAAGATGGACGAAGACAGCATCACAGCAGCCTACGACCAGCGACTACATCTCCGAAAAACCCAGCCGAGAGTCACACCACGGTCTTCATCGTCCCCCATGCAAGACTCTCATAAGCATCGGGCGGTACCGACACATACAGCACAGCTCACAATGACACACACAAACCAAGAGGCGCCCCCACCTCACCAACAGTCCGGGCAATTACAGCGAACCATCCAAAGTTGAACATTGACGCCCGAGCCAACACCAAACCTCCCCCGTACGGCAGAATGGGGACCATGCCCTTCTGCCGTACCGCGCCCACAATTGCCCCGAGCCACCGCCTAAACCTCCGGCACACCAACCAAGCCAGCATACCACCCAGTGGCAACCTCTCTGACCGGCCACCCTACCGTATCCAACCAAAGATGCTACAACAGAGGCTTCAGCATCGCCGCTGGCATCTATGCGCTACCGCCAGCTGCCCCCACCCCTCCAAGAACAGTCTCACCGCCGACGCTACCAGGTACTCCCCCTACCCCTGCTCTCCGTTCCTCCTTTCCACCACCCATTACTCCTTTCGCCCCCTCCATATATCTCCCATTATCAGCATCGCATTGACCAGTAATTTGCATTTTTCGAGGAACGACTGGCCCCATGCGAGCAACAGATCGCTCAGCTCACCCAACGCATGATGAACCTGGAAAAGATAGTGTCCAACATCTTAGGCATAGTCGACCGCTTGTTTTCCGGCATTGATGAGCTCACGAAAGCGGTCACTCTCTTTAGAGAAGACCTTAGTCGCGCTCACATACGACACTCATGCCCATGGAGGCCCAGTCCCCTCTCCCCCCCAACCCACAGAACACAGTGCCCTACTCCCGCAAACGGCCCCCTCACACCCCCGACCTAACCACAACACCGTAATGGTCTAAGATACTAGATTTCTTGTCATACAATGGAACTGCCGGTGCATTAAAACCAATCGTTCTACCCTTCACCAACGGCTTCTTACCCTCGATTCCAAACCCTAGATTCTGCTGCTCCAGTAAACACGTCACGCGGTAAATGTCCCAGGCTCGAGTTGCATACGCCAACCCTTACGAGGCCCTCCTTGTCTCCACACACATCCGGCGAGATCTCCATCACGAACCGCCGGACATCCGATCGGCACTTTTACATAACCTAGTGGCATATGTGCGTTTTATCCTTCCCTCACACAGAAACCCATCCGTTTTCTCAAATTTTACAACCCCCAAAGAACATTGTTTATTCAAGCCCATCTTTGACTTTTCTGAGGAGTTGACATCCACATACGAGATCTTCGTGGGTGGTGTTTTTATTGTACCAAATGTTATCTGAGGATATCGGTCTAATCTCCGCCCAGGGAGAATTTTACATTCTTACATTTCACGGCACCACTTCTCCATTTTGAACATCCCCGACATCCCCACAAGAGAGGGAACTGGTCCGCTACAATCCACTTCAATCCAGACAGACTCATATGAGTCCTTAATCAACCTGAATACGCTCAATAAAGCAAGCTTAAGCACAGGCCACTAAAGATAGAAAACGCAACCACCCCATCAACACAACCTGATCCTTACATGATGCGACCCTGGACGGAAACGTATCCTGAAACGCATCAGCCAACAGCCCCATGATTACCAACTTCGAGAACGATGTAGACAACCTCAACGCGGACATCTGTAAGCCTTGTAACGTCTTAGATATATCGAACTCGAATAACGTGTCTGACGAAATCAATAGAACATCCCACAGAAAATCCACGTGGATTTTCGATACCCTGCTACGATCCTTGCTAGGTCCCCACACACCTCCCATACCCACCGTAGCTAAATATCTCACTCTTCCGGGCTCCACGCAGCTTACTCAGACACTACAGGATTTGTACATCCCAACACCACTTACCTCGAACTACCCTCGCTACGCAGGCCCTGCCAATTCCGACTTGGATCGTATCCTTCAACCTAGCAGAACTAGACTGGGCCTTGACTCGAAACTCCAGTGGGATCAGCTCTTGGGGAGGATGGTGTTTCTTATACGCTGCCTCGACACCCCCTCCCCCCCCTCCCCACCACACACACACACCACGAGGAGGAAAAAAGAAAAACTTCTAGCCGACATCTATTCGCGACTCCAGCGAAATCGACGCCGCGTAGCGCGACGCCGAAAGCTCAGAGAGAGGTCGTTTCGACTCTGTCGTCTGCTATCGCTGCTTGGTTCTCGTATAGGCAGCATAGAAACAAACATCGTTCCCAGTAATTATTTTTATGCTTCCGCCGTGTCATTCCTACGCACTGACTAGAAGAAGGTTTCTACCTTCGAAAAATCGCTTTGCTTTCATATGTAACACCGATTTTACGCTGCAGTGCAAGACATTTATGGTGGTCCGCGTGTTGAGCGACGAAAACGACCTCCTCTCGTCCGCCATTTTGCCTGACCAGCAGCGCCCCCTATAGTTCGCTGGAGTCGCGGGAATACACACTGGTCGGAGGGCACCCTACCACAACAGTGGACATACTATATTGTCACCAAGAGATACCTAAAAACCGATCAAACTCCCTCTCACTCAGCAACCTTCGCCCAACTTCCCCTTGTTGGCTAGCAAGGGAAAGATGATGGAGGGATGGTCCTGGACCGGTACAAGGACCATCTGGAAGCCATCTTGTTTTTTCCACACACACTAATCGGCTTCCGCCCCCCGTATCCATGCACCAAAGACCTCTTTCTCCTCCTTCAGCATACCTTTCTATCGCCATCTTCGCTCCAGTGCATGCCCTTGTGACTACCTGATGGTTCGTAAAGAATTCGATTACATCGGCCACGACCACTTACTCTCCTCAGTTTGAGAAACAAGCTGCTTGACATAAACAAAACATATACATCCTCAACTTCCTCGAAAACCGCACAGCCAGCTTTAGGTAGCTGATAAGACGTCCCCATCAATCACGCTCACACATTGCACCCTCACAAGCAGCGGTGCTTTTCCCTACCGGAGCTAATCTCGGCGTGGCCGAACTAGCCCGTCGCCTCCAACAAATCCCCCATCTTCTACACATCTTTTACGCGGACGATCTCTCTCTTTGGTGCACCCACGGGGTCACCTGGGGAAGTGCAAGGTCAACTTTGCAGCAAAAAGACTGGACATAGTAGCGATTCTTTTTTTGAAGCCTCTGCGCAAGCAGGGCTTCAAAATTCCCCGTACAAATAAAAACTGCTTCTCCTTAAACATACCTCCGACATGAGCGCTGTGTTACGGCCGCGGTCCCACGGCAGCCATCTTGAACAAGGCGTTAGTTCAACCAATAGATGGCGACACGCGCCCGCGGTGGCCGAAACATTTGCTCACGGTGGATGGCTCGAGCACCATCACGTTCCCTTCGTACTTTGCTCGCGCTGCGCCAGCTGTGCTCAGCTGGCTCAATAGCTGGCTCCAGCAAAACGCATGTACGCGAGAATGTCAGGCTTTGTATAATCTGTTCTCTAATATAGGGGATGCGGTCTGGCGCTTGTCACGGCTTTTGCAATAAATGTTATCAAGAAGGAATCAATTGTTGATTGACGTGTCAATATTCTTTCAATGAAAACTTCTTCTGCAGGAATGCACGCTCAGTAGACTCAATCTTCCAAGACACCAATGAAGCGGACGTCACAGTAAACTGCATTCGCAATTTACGGTACTCACCTCACTAATTATAATGACGACCGAAAATAGTGACATAACGAAATATTGTAGCTTCACGGGATTCGGAAGATTTTGTAAAGGTTGTTACATTATAGTTCCCAGAAAACAACACGCCGTTGCAATATTTTCGGAAGTACCGACACACATATAATGTTGTAAGCACAGCTTAGGAGGAGTATGATGAAAACCATCAGAATAAATAGGAAGACGTTTATTTGCAATGAAGACGCTATGAATGAACGGCGTTTAGCTGACGGCAAGTTATGAGCGTATGGGAATTTATAAGTTCACGTGATTGCTAACTATGGACATGCGGACAATGACGACCTGTTTTGTCGGGAGATGGAGTAGCGGTGATGACCTGATATCGGACGACTCGTGGCAGACGAACAAGCAAGTTTCTTCTCAGCGAATGGTAAGCGTCCAGTGTCAAGCACAGCACGTGGCTACCGACGTTGTCGACGTTTCGAACGACTTACCGCTTTCGACAAAGTGCTGGCACCTGAGCTAACTTTTGTGGAAAGAGTCGAAGGCTTCCTTGAGTCCAGCGCCATCATGAACTGTAACTGAAAACGATCCACTATTCAGTCTGGTGGTGAAACGTATCCGCATCTGCGGAGTCATGGTCGATGCGTACTCTAAGTGGTTGGAAGTTTGCACGATGCCTGCCACGATCCGTACAAACGCGTCATTGACGTTCTACGCTCTCTTTTCCCTACTTCTGCCCTACCGAAAATACTTTCTCTGATAACGCGCCAAATCTTGCTTCAAATAAAATAAACAAGTCCCCCCCCCCACAACAAAAAACAACAAAAAAAAAGGCATCAGGCATCACATTAGTGCACCATACCATCCTGCAACCAACGGGCAAGCAGAACAGATGGTGTGCGAAACGAAGAAAGCTCTCTTGAAGCTTACGGAAGAAGCAGTTCAGTGAAGAATCGCCAGGTTCTTGTTCCAGCAGCACGCGACGGTCTCATCTTACACGGTAAAAACACCCGCCGAAGCAATGTTCGGTGGACGAAGAGCCACACCCCTCGATCTCATGATACTATGGCCATGAATGAAGATCGAGAGATTCCCAGATCGGGAGTAATGGCAGATTATTCGGTCGGACAACTCGTCTACGTGAGGAATTTCAGCGGAAGTCGGGCCTTCCATGTAAAACTTGAGTAGAAAAGGCTATGGTTGACAAGAAGGTGTCATCTCCTCTGAATACGTTGGATATCAATGCCCTTGAGTGTAAATATAACGAAATCACAAAACTCTCTTTGTGTATTGTGATAACTGCCCTTGTATTTGGTAGTAGAGGCTGTGGTGGTGATTTGGACCTTTCACACCAGGCTCTTTTTCTTATTTTTCGCCTCATACTCCTTTGCGGTTTCAGTAGGCTTCAAGAATCTTTTGGAACGGGGACACTTTACGTCAACGAGGCCATTTGTTCCAAGTAGTCAATCAGGGAATGCTGCTAGAAATCCGTCCTTCATATTAACGAATAAGCCGCACTTCTGCACATTGCAGTTTTCCTGTTCCACGTACAGTTGTAAAGCAGCATCCTCATTGATTCTACCATATTCTGTTGCGGGTGAAGAAAGGTCTTTGGGTACACGATACTTGAAACAAGTCTGGCACTGTACGTTGTGGTTCGACACCCACTAATATCGTCGTCCTTATAGAGCCTCATCATTTAATCATTACCTCGTCACCTCAAATTGCTCTTCATCAACAGTAAGTACAATAGGCTACCGCCATATTACAATCCAAGAATTGAAAAATTGAGTCGTTCAATCCTTCAATATGTTTATTATTTATATAATGTTATTACGTTACATTACCTCGAGACGATCGACGTCCATCGTCGATCTTCAAATACTTATATAAGGGGGGGAGGGGCGATCGGTGGCCGAGTGCATGTTTAGCGCACACCAGCTCGGAGCACGTGGAGCGAAAGCTCGCGCTGCAGAACCCACCCCGCCCCTGCCCGTTTCTGATCTGGAAGAGCATCATACCGGCGTGCGGTCGTGTATCACTACTGCGTGGTGCACGTTAAAGACCCCAGGTTTGCGGTTGTACCGCACTGGCTAAATTGCTCATCTACACCTGAGACACCAGACGCCCACTAAGGCAGACTAACTTCCGGCTGTATAAACATACACACAACAATTTGCAATTAGACGCACAATCACAAAGAACACAGCGTGCCGCCTCTTTTCTTTTGGACCGTCTTTTTTTTAACCAGCGCAAGCTCGCGCGTTCTCCCTTTTGAGACGGTTAGAACTAACGTTGATTAGAACAGTCGACATAAAACCCGCGTTTCTCCTACCCGCCGCTTCCTCTCTATTATGGTAGGTGGTTAAAACTAAATAAGCTATAATAATGGTGTATTATTCATATTTAGTTTCAGTTTCAGTCAGGGGAAGGAGGTTCGTGGAAGTAGGGCCAATAAATGAGCTGCGCTTAGAGTATCGGCACTCTCTTCCCCGACAGTGTTGTGGGCGCCGCCATTTTGGTGCTTGTGCAGAGCAGGCGCAACTGCCGATCGTCATGATTCAAAATTGCGACTTCCTCAGCATTAGATTCGGTGTTAGGAAGCTCATGTAATATTGCTTTGCTTTGTCGCAAACTGTTTAAAGTGGAGGACGGAAAGCGTTTCTTGTGATTTCAGATACAGCTTCAAATAACTGGCAACCATGATTTTAAGCCACAATATGGCCAAGTGTCGCTACTCTGAAGCGTAGCTTATTTAATGACACTATTCATGCCCTTGTTCAAGAAGCTTGTAATACCTGGAGGGGCCATAGGAAGCGAGCATGCCGGCCGTGTCGCGGCGGTCGCCTATTGTTCGCCGCGACCTAGCGGTAGCCGCCGCAGGAGCATCGGGGAGCAATGGCGACGAACAGCACGGCGGACAGTGTCCCCGTCGTGATTACGACGGAATTTAAGGCAGTTACGAATTCGGAAAGTTCCTTCGGTAGCCGGTGGCGCCGGCGCAGAATCATCGGGAAGTAATAGCAACGAACAGCACAGAGGACAGTGGGCGATTACGAATCCGGAAAGCGTCTTCGGTAGCCGGTGCAGAATCTTGGGGTGAAGCAATGACGATGAGCGGCACAGCGGACAGTGTTCCCGTGGTGATTACGACGGGGTTTAAGGCGTTTAGGAATCCAGAAAGCTTCTTCTGTGGTAGCAATATGACGAAGGGAAAGCTCCTTCATGAATCTGGCCGCGTGTACGACGTGAAGGAGGTCCGTTTCGACGGACAAGTGGATGTCACGGAGCGCCGTACTCCGCAAACAAAATTAAGCGCGCCCGAAAAAAATTTTGTTGGCGTTGAGTGGACTGCGGTAATTATATGTACGTTTATTTCTGAATCAGCTTGACAATAACTAGGCGATTTTTATTGCGCCGTTCCGCGATTCCTACTACTATCTTCCTGTAGGCTGATGGAAACATCCAAGGGTATAGGCTTAGGTGGGCGACGGCATTCCGCTTCTCGATTCCGGTGAAGTATTTGCTGCATACTTTAGGGTTTGCCGTCGGTGTCGATGCTGTTCCATCATCGCTAGAATAGAAAAAAAGTTAATTGTATTATTCGTCAGCAGCTTAAACAAAGCGCGAACTGGAAGGTAAGAAACGCCACTAACCTGTATGGACGCACAAGTCGCACCCAGGTCGCGCAGTACTCCGCCTCGTACGGCTTCGAAGGGACGATGTGGTAGTTCGTGCCCTTCGTGCCGTGCGCGATCTTGCACGTACTGTTGCAGTCGACCACGCAGCAATTGTTGCGGCTTTCTTGGTGCGGAATAGCCATCTCAGAAATTACAGCGCTAACTCGCCACAACGCACAACCAACGCAGCGACTGGCAGAAGCTCCCCGGTACAACTGACCCGTTTGCCGCTAGGGGCGCCCTGGTCGGGGCTTGAATTAGATCCGCACGGTTCCTATGACGTAAGCCTCCGCGGATTCCACAAGCCACTACCTTTTTGACACCTGCCTCTTCCTCATTGTTCCCGCTAGTGCCATCTAAATTAGCTACGCTTCGAAGCAACGACACTTGGCCACATTGTGGCTTAAAATCATGGTTGCCAGTTATCTGAAGCTTTATCTAAGTATCTACAGAAGCGCTTTTCCGTCCTCCACGAATGTTTAAAAACAACCCGCGACAGAGCATAGCAATATTGCGTCAGCTTCTCAACCGCATCTAATGCAGAGGAAGTCGCACTTTTGGATCATGACGATCGGCAGTTGCGTTTGCTCTGCACAAGACCCAAAAAATGGCGGCGCCCAAAATAATTTTGGGGAACGGAGTTCCGACTTCTCTTAAACGCAGCTCATTTAGTGACTCTAGGTGCATGAAGCGGAACTCGGGTGTATTCTTTCCCTCTTTGTCTTTATCGATTATTGATTTCAATTATATCGAATAATGAAATATCAACTTTATATCATGCTACGCTTGTATAACTATTTGTCTTAGAGATTTATTAACCTGACCCAGTACATAAACCGTTCTATTTATCGATAGTAAATCTTCAAATATATTTTCTAAATGTAAAGGTAAAACGACACGGAGATTGATGATGATACAGACGCCAACGCCGCCCTCGAAATTTTTTTTGAACTTAGAAACCAGCAGTTTTGTTTTGCCATCCGCCAGGTAGCGCAACAAAACACCCAAACAGTTTTTAATTGCTTTTAAATTAGCTAAGCCTCTACAAATATCAAGAAACCAAAGCAAGATCATTGGGAAAATCTAATACATCGCAATGTATATCTATTCCATACAATAAATGTTATTAGATGCCAATAAATCTGTTTGATGTCCATAAAAGATGTGCATCAAAAACAGGTAAGTTTGAAGGGCTCCCGAAACGTTGCGACTCTGAAAAAAAAAAAGCCACCGTCCACCTTTTGGGCAACTATTGTAGTTCCAAATGTTATAAAAGATTTTACCTATACTTTAATTATTTACTCAGCGGCATTTGAATTACCAGCGACTTGAAGCACAAAAAAAGTGCTACGTTTTATGCACTGCTCGGTCACGGTCTTCTAGAAGATTCCCATTCATTCTCGCACTAGTTGTAACTTTCTCCTTTGCTTTGTTGTTCTTGAAAGTGCCAGTTCATCCTCGCCCCGAGCGCGCGACGCTCGAACTTCCTTCGCCGGAACTTTCGAGAACAACAAAGCAAAGGGAAAGTTACAACTAGTGCGTAGAATTGAATGGGAATCTTCTAGAAGACCGTGACCGAGCGTTGCTGTCTCGGCTCTGCGGGCGGCAACATCTAAACAAAAAAAATTTTACACAACATTAAATTTTTTTTCTACATATTACCAACTATAAGCACTACATCTGCAGCGAATTCCTCATTGCCCTAGCGTTTGTCATTAAAAACATATTTGTGCTGAAAAATGTCAATTTTAGGCAATATTTGAGAGCCGAAAAAAACAAAGTGGTGCAAATACCAAAAAAGTACACCGTTACATTCTGCTCCGACATCATCCTAACAAAACTGTTTTATTGGAACCATGTTATCCTTAATGAATCGTTCGATAAAACATGAACCAGCGGAGCAAGTGAGGGTCCGCGCCATCATATTCGCAACACTACAATTGCGCATGAACAGTATAAACCAATACATACATAATATCAAATGAAAGAGGATTGCATTGCCTTTCGAATGACATCAATTCCACAAAACAGTATTTAAAAGGAGATGAGTAATGACCTGCCAAAAAGTACCTAAACTGCCACATTCAGTGGGACCGTGGCCTTAACTGCATCACATATCTCTACAAATCGGTTTAAAACCTCATCTCGGCAGCCTTCTCAAGCGTAAAATTCTAGGCATACATTTACAGGAGAGAACATATATTACGCCAATGTCAATCTCAGCCATAAGCACGTGCCACTCGGTTGCTTACCTGATACGCATAGTGGTCAAGAAGCATGCACGTCTTCATGAAAACAAGCGAGCCAACTCGTTCATGCATTAGCTTTCAAAAATACAGAATTTTATACCATATTTTACTCTTACAAAAACTCACCAAACTCTCATCAGCATTGAACACCCTATACAAGGCCTCGAAACCTTGCTATCTCCATCCCCAACCAGAAACTCTACGACACGGGACTATTTCTCCCCCTCACCTTTCTTCTGCACCTAAATTGGGATCGACAAACAGCCCGCCCCTCGGGGAACACCGCAGGGTAAATGGATCCTGGAGCAGGCAGGACTTTCTCCTTCATTGACCTCCCCTTACATATACCTACCCAACCCGTACCTCAAACCTGCGTTTTCACCCCTGTACCTCGCCATATGACCCCGGATATAGACGAGGAAAGCAGGAGGGCGCAAGCTAACCATCACAACACATCCTTTCACGCACAAATCATAGCTTATCTTGGTGCGTCCGTCTCAGAGACAGGAGCCACGAGCACTGCGTCATACGCAATCTACACACCACATTCAGAACACCCCGAGCTCACACCAGAGGTCCATATAGCAGCCCACTAATGTCATTACAGCATAATTAATTCCCATCATACATGCTATACAAGATTTTGTCTCAACTGCCTCGCCCATCAGATATTACGATCTATAAGGATGCCACTCGATGCCACTTTGGCGCACTCAAAGTCAAACATGCCGGAGGGCAAGGAGCGCGTGTTGGGAGCGGAGCCTCTACCGCTGATCTCGGGTGGCAGCCAGACCGTAGGTCACTCTTGCTCCTGGACCGGGAACTGGTTATAGTACCGGCGAATGGCCTTTAATCTCGTCGATGATGGCGTTGGTGATGAGGTCGGCGAAGGCGAGCACCACGGCGAGCGCAAGGCACACCCCAGCAGCAATCATGACATGCTGCCTGATGAACCGGTGCGGCCGAGTCCGGGCAGTTAGCCGGATGCACCAGGTACCAGGCGTCCAAGTCGGACATGTTGAGAACGTCGCGCCCCGCAGAAGACGCTCACCAGCCGGCTGCTCGTGGCGTTCTTGCAGCACGAGTAGGGCACCGAGCACCTCTCGAAGCCCGGAGTTCGCCGCGCTGCTGATTGAAGTAGCTGGACCAGAAACGACGACAGCAGCCCAATGTCGCTCGGGGCCTTTTGCAGGTAGACCCTTTTAGAAAACTTGCCATCCCGTTCATGGCAATTTTTGTTTTACAAAATTCTCGCACATGGAGTACCGTTATACTCCGACATAAGCGATCCTTACGCACTTCGTGTGTTTGTTTACACCCAAAATGAGCCCAGTAGGCGCTTTTTGCTTCCCCACGACCTCAAGCACGACGGCGCACGTCGGTTGCCGCCTCGTCATCGAACGCTCACTGTGTGTCGTCTGTGTTGCCCTTTGGTTGCGCGTGCCCTTACTTTGCGTTCCGAAGCGCTGCATTTTTGAAGCTTGCTTGCGCCGAACTATAATCCCAGAGCTGTGAACCAGAAATGGACCTTGCAGTGAACAGAAGGCGACTCGGCTGGTTGCTATGTCCAGCGCGGCTGGTGGCCGAAGAGGGCAACTTTGGGAAGGCCATACCGCCAAGCGATCGGACACGAGCGCGGTGTAAAGTTCGGTCAGGAATCGGATGTTCATGCTTGAGATAAAAGATCAAGTCCAGTGATTACGGCCGCGGTCCGTTTCACAGTCAGAAAATTCCGCGTATAAAGGCTCTACCATTGATCCAAACTTTATCACCCGGTCGGTATAGGGTAGTTCACGTCGGCGCGATCGTGTTTATGCCGGCCTTCGAGACTCATGCTCGTATCACTTGACCTGCTCGTGACGCTCATGACATCACTACCACGTCGCTTTTCGCGTCGCTTCTTCGTGTTGGCTTTTTTTTTTGGTGCCTCTTCTCCGGAGAAGAAACTTCCGGTTAAAACCGGGAGCTTTTCCACGGAAGTTCTGAGAACACTGCAATATGACGAAACACTCAAGACCGTGAAACATGGACATCTGAAACCATGGTGCAGCTGCTTGTAAGTAACGATACTGTCAATTCGATGGTGTTTTCGGCCCGTCCAAGCTTGGAGCATTTTTATCTCTGCCGGAAAAGGGCGAAATTTTGAAATGGGTCTTTTACACTGACGTGATTGAATCCGACTTGCCTTCTATTGTATCAATTTCACAACGTAAAAGTGGTACTTTGAAGCAATAAAAGAAAAGAAAACACCAGCATTGCGCAATGACGACACCGATGTACATATTCTTATGTGGATCAGCGCATTGTTCGCTGATCAAGCGCCATGAGTGCGGCTCAGACTTCGTCTCTTTCCAAATAGTGAGCATTGGGCGTGCCCAGGGAACGCACATTCGTGCTAGGTTTTAGAAAGCAGGGCGCTCGTTTCAAAACAAAGAAATGACGCTCATAGCTCGTACTTTCTCTCGAGTAGCAGTCGGCGGGTGGAAACCGACTGTAGCAGTCATAACGTCCGGGGTCACCAATGTGTAGCGTGTTCGATGTTGAGGACGAAAGAAATAGTTCGACCGACTCCGAGCTATTGGTGAAAACGTTCTGTTTAATCCAGGTGCCGTCGGGCTGCTGCCAACGAGCAGCGGACGTCGTTTTTGTTGGTGGCGACGCTGGACGCTCACAGAATCGCTCCGTCCCCCCTGCAACCTACTGCAGGCTTTCATGTGTCGTCCGTAGGGGGGAGCTATCTGTAGCAGTCAGTACGTCCAGTGCACGGTGTAAGATAATACTCTTCGGGTGAGGACAGCACGCTCCTCGCGGGTCAGATAAAGTTCGCTTTTCACTCTCCTCTTTCTCCTCACTATGGTTTCCAGCGGCGCCGGCAGGTGATCTCGTCGACCCGTGGGCACGGCAAAGACGGCTCGTGCCGCCTCATGCTCCACACGCGCAGAGCTCCAGCGAGGTTGTCGCTCGTGCAGAAAGACCACGGTGTACCGGGGTGTCCGCGGCAACGAGATACTTTTTTTCGCTCTCACACAGTTTCGCCGTTTGGCCGCCGGCGACACTGTCAGCCGCGGGCACGGTGGCCTGCGGAATAATGCAGCCTTTCGATGCCCGTCGAACGAACACTATCTGATTCCTCGCGCCGCGCGTTCAGCCCCGCCGTGTCCTCACCTAAAGAGTGTATCTTACACCGTGGTCCAGTGTCGCATACACCAACGAAAACGACGACGCTACTCGTTGGCACGAGCCCGACGGCACGTGGATAAACAGAACGTTTTCCCTAAGCTCAGAGTCAATCGCACCATCTCTTCTGTCCTCAACGTCGAACACGCTACACTGACGTACGCAGGTGGTATATTTAGGCAAATAACGTGGTCGAAAACAAGAGTTTAAGCCTCGAAAGAGCAGTTTTCTTCTGTTATACTGAGCATTATCGTGAGCATACAAAATGTCATGCCTAACTTTGCATGGGACACTTTATTTATTTATTTTTGTCAGTTAAAACTTTTCAGCCTTGTCAGTCACCGAGATTGCAGCTGTTGGCTTAGTGGAGCGCTCTACAGGAAAGTGTGGACGTAACAGCGGTAACCTTTAGAGTTTACAGAGCAAAAGGGCATGAGGGTTGAAGAGCCCCTAAGGTCGGAGAACCTGTCGAGATTCGTTCGACTTGCTTGCGCCGCCTGCGTAGCCAAGCCTGACGTAGTTAAACACTAATTAAATTAAAAAACAGCGTAGCTGAAGTCGGCGGAGTGGCTGGTCTCCGCACGCAGGCGACGGGGAGGCCGTCCCCGCCATTGCATGTATTTTTTATTTTATTTTTTATTCTCCCCGAGTCAATATAATATTTTAGAATGCTCGTGAATCATGTAGTTTGTTCATGGGCTCACAATATATATGAGTCCCAGAACAACCGAGGTCCAAATGTCGCTTAAGGCTTCAGTGAACCCGCGCAGACCTACGTGCGAACTTCGCGCTTTCCACTTTTGCCAACCTCCTCCTTTCTTATATCCTCTTGGAGAGGGGAGCGCCAAGAGGAGCCACCTTCCCGAGAAAAAACGAGGTTTTGTGCCGCGCCGTGCAAAGTCAGTCTCGCCCCAGCGCTCGATCCCGCTATATACGCCGCCATCGACGCCCTGGACGCTCCTTTCTTTCTTTTTGCTCCTTTATAAGTTCACCGGATTGACGACATTTAGTTTTTGTCTGTTCTATTCGTCGCCGCATCAATTGTCATTCGTGACAAATGGCTACGTTTACATGCGTATGCGCGCGAACGTATCGGGATCCCAGTTAAGCTTGAATCTGGATCCGCCTGAACCACTACGTTTGCATGGGATTCAAGGATCGAGCTCAGTGAGCGGCACCTCGTTGCCGAAGGGATCAGCAGCGGCTCCGTGACCTTCAGATTGTTTCCTGAGGTGTCCGGTTTGCCTTCAGAGAACGAGGATTACGGGAGCAAAGCTTACTGTAATCCCTCGCTCGAGCACTCAGATTGGATCCGGCTTCAAGCGTATACACCTTTTTCGTTTGGCCTCGCACCCAGCCACGTTGTCTCTATATCTCCGGTATGCGTTCCGAGAAAAAAGCAAGAGATTACAGCCCTGAATAAGTAAAAAAGTATAGAAGGGTCATAACAAGAACGGCTTGACGGTTGCAATTAAGATGTTAACACGTTCTGCTGTGTCGAGGGGAGAAAGAAAGCGATGTTTTCACGCATACCGGAAGTTCCAGAATTAAAAATCGGCAGAGCCTATCCTTTGGGAATGATTATCTACGTTAATGCGAATAGCATCAAACGGTGCGGAGTTATGCGCGTTCGTCAGGTGGCCGGCACACTCTAGATACGCCAGCCCACTCTTAAGGCGATTCTAAATTTGTTGACACTTTCACAGCCCTGCGCACGATCTCCGCAGCCCAGCACGTGCGTTTGTGTCACTTAGGAAGGCGAGCAAAGCACGCGCCATACGCACGAAACACTCAAAATGGTACCGACCAGACTTTCTGGCGTCTCAGCTAGTCTCAACCAACGGTACTCTAAACGGTTGTTTATATCTTTACCATAGGACGCGCCTTACAGCGCTGTCACAGCTACCGGTGCGCGCGCGTTCCATGCACGGGGCTCATTCCGCTCTCGTGAGGGTGAGCACGGCCGCTACATCACCCTCTCCCGAGCGCGGGAGAGGGTGAGCTAGGGGCAGTGCTAAGCCTCACGAGAGCGGAATGGCCCTCGTGCATGGAACGCGCGCGATGGTAAGATATAAACAGGTGTTTAGAGTGCCTTGAATGACTGCCTTCATAGCTCTGTGGTTAGCGCGTCTGCCTGCTGATCAAAGGGTCAACGGTTCGAATCCCGCCGGCGCCAGTCTTTTTTATTTATTTATCGACCCGCGGCGTAAGAGGTTAGATAGCCAGATAGATATAGATAGATAGATAGATAGATAGATAGATAGACGAAAAGTGCGTGAAGTATCCAAAGAATGCTATTCGCATTAAAATGGCGGCGCCCACGTAGAAAAGGTCTATACATGGAGAGTCTCGATTGGGATTGACCAGCTCAAAACCACCTCAGTCCCAGCGGATCGGATCGGATTCGATCCGATCCGATCCGATCCGAGTTGTTTACAAGGACCGATCCGATTCGTTAACTGGATCCGATGCGCTGCATTCGCATCCATGTAAACGTAGCCAATACACCTTTGCAAGTGGGATCCCGTCTTAACCTCGAACCGCGCACCGCGGTCAGGCGGGCCTACTCTCCAGCCAGGACTTTCGCCGCTGATCGAACAATGTTGCCAAGCGTCTCTTGCTGAAGCATACACCACTGAGCGCAAGAATAAATTAAAAATATATATATTTATAAAACATGCAGGCGTTCTCTTCAACTGCAAAAAAGCACAAAGAGTTAAATAAAATATGTAAACCTGCGCCAGAAGCCACATGGCCATTGCATCAACGATGGCTGCGCTCGCGGCAGCTCTGGCTTCCACGACGTGCTGGAACAGAGGCTGCGATCGTTAAAAAGTCAGCTCCAACCCTTAAACATGACCCGTCCTGCAATATTTGATGCTACGAATCTGAGGGGATACCTC